>CM056587.1:22890666-23105666 GCA_029721435.1 Gymnothorax reevesii | reverse complement strand
ATTCTCCTAACTGCTCTAAGTTAATGTGAGGTCACGTCAAATCAGGTCAAAAGAAACTTCTGAAGACCATTTCGAAAAAATATTTGGCCCAATGAGCTTCATAGTATTCCCCAGCCTACACAGGTCATGCAAGCTAAGCATGACAGTGGCAAGGAAAACCTTCCAAACACATTAAAACTATAATTACCTATATTAATAAATTCTTATTTTTTTATTGCATCTTGCCATTTAAATCAAGTGAAAGGATGCACAAAGACTGTGTGAATGATACTGTCTGTATTGTTAGACTGCATCCTCAGGCTATATTAACAGGCACATTTGTGTCAGCAGTTTCTGTTCAAGTTTATCTTCCTGTTCCTCTTTGTCTCTGCCAGCCCATCTCTCCATCTCCACGTTTGGGGATTCTGAGGGATTTAAATGTATTTACACTTCTACGGCCGCTCCATCATTGTCTCCACCCTCCGCCCCCCACCCCATGGTCCCAGTCCCAGGTACTTTTCCGCAGCGAGTCACAGTTTTCTCTCATTCTCGGAAGTAGGGGCAACAGTTCTTCAGTGTTGATTACATAACCTGCATTGTCGAAACCCACATTACCAGGAAACCCACTCAACTGGGCACAGTGCCACACCGAGGTGCAGAAAGGGGAGAACCCAAAGTTCAGAAGGAAATCGAGAAAACAGAGACACCATTTTCCCACGTGAAATAGAGACCTGCCACTTCAGGCAGCACCTACAGTCCTCCTTAAGCCTAAACCTCTCAACCCACACTCAAGCAAATCTCTGCACTCCAAGTAATGCGCAATGCTGGAGCCTGAAAGGTCAGGTGAATGTGTTTGCTTTTTTCACATGACTATGCCGACTGAACAGTTGCTCTTAGTTCTAACCCATTTAAGCAGTTGAGAAGTTCTCAGTCCAGCCCTGAGAATGTCAATTATCTTTCTGAAGGAGCGGGCCCAGCATCCACTTCTACTATTGGTTTCATAAGTCACTTAGGATAAGAGCCTGCCAAGTCGATATAATGCAGAGAAATTTAGCGAGGGAGCGCTGTGCAGGCGCATCGACTCTGCGGCATACGGCTTTCAGGTGGTCTCATTTCGGGAGGAGAACCAATGAGCTGCCCTGATATTCACGATGGCTCCCACAGCAACCCTCAGGGTTTAGTGGTGTCCTGTGGGGGTTGATTGCAGTGTGAGTGGATGGATGATATGATGCAGGCGAGAGTGCTTTTGTATTAGCAGGGGTGCACTACTGTATTAATGGTGATGTAGTTCAGAATAAACGAGGTTATGTTCGCGTATTAATGGGGCTCCCGTTCCGAATTTCAATATCTTTTTTATAGTGTAACTTATAATAGATCAATGTTTCATAAATTATTTAAGTGTACTATTTTTATTATGCAGTACAATATGCTTCCCACAAAGAGAAAATTCTAACAAAACTTCTAAGCCATATTGCCCATGCTTGTTGAAGCAAAACTTACTCAAAGATTCAAACAATTGCGTGTACACACACACACACACACACGCACACAAACGCACGCACACACACAAACACATATCTTGACACACAGACACACACACATACATGCACACATCCACACACACCCACAGACACATCTTAGCACACAGACACACACACACATACACACATGCACACACACACACACACACACATGCACACACGCACACATACACACACACACACACACAAACACACACACACACACACATCTTAACACAGACACACACATACACACATGCATGCACACATGCGAACACACACGCACACGCACACACACACAGATGCAAACACACACATGCACATAGCTGTTGTGTGTTTTGAGAACAGAAGAGGGACATGGATAATTAAAGTTAGCCAGCATTGGACTGACTCAAAAAATCTCATATCATCTGAGTATTTCTAACCACACTGAAATGTTTCTCAGGTGTAATACTCAGTAACCAATTAATCTTCTAATCCAAAATCACCAGCTCATTTGGCTGCAGAAAATTTGCCTTAAGGGCAACTTCTTAGCACAGGAAAACACTGGATGGTCTAATGACACAGCAAGCAAAACTGACTCACAATATCAATCTGCAACATCCCAGGCAAAACAGGCATCTACAGGAGGACATCTGGCTGTGATACAAATGAAATTAACCATAGTATCATACAACAGGCTGTCATGGGACAGGGAAGGCAGGGGGGCAAGACAAAAAAATTGAATTTCTCTCTAACTTCCTAGACTGAAGTGCCTTAGACCCATTTCAATGGAACAGTGGGGTATTTTTCAATTATTATAATTTACCTCTTTGCCAGGAATGAGTAAAAGCAGGTTTATTTGAAGCTTAAATACAGCAATTTTTACTGCATTAAAATACACCGTACATGCAGTGCCTGAATAATGGATGGAATTTTTAAAGAATTACTTGCGTGGACCATTTCAAGAACTTAAATCAGAACTGAAAATTGGGTTCATTTAAAAAAAAAAAAAAAAAAGAATTGAAGTCATTCAGGAATGCAAAGTTGGGGACCACACAGCAGTAGGGTGTGCTCCAGTATTAATGGGGTCCGTTAGGGCAGTTATGGGGGTGTATGAGCATGGGGGGGGGGGGGCAGACACACAGTGCACCTAATATCCTATATAGACATTACATTCTCAGACAAGAGAAGGACACCTTGTGATTCCGTAAGGGAATCTGATCTAGTTCAAGGGTTTTTTGTCATAAAAAAACTATTCCATCTCGGGATTGAACACTGTACACCTTTTAAAGGGGGTTACTTGAAGAATAACAAATTGTTCCTCTACGTTTTCCTCGATTAAAGCCAAAGAATAGTCGTACACATTTACCATGAGCTTACAGTCATCCCATTACAGCACGTGTGACATCTGCATCTGTGGTACACGACAGCCTTCAACCATGAACAATACCAGCCAACCAGCCATCTAGCACAACAGACCACAAGCCCAGCCTATGAGCAACTTCCCTGAACTGGACTATGACTTTGATGGGATTAGGGCTCACCAATAGTTTTCCATTCCTTGACTCTTCCAATAACTTCCCTATGTGGCCAGTCTGCCCCTTGCGTTGACTACAGTAGCCTGGGGTGCAGCTGAACATGGCCTTGCAATGTATATTCAAACTATGGACATATAAGTTGGTCAGAGAGGATTCCCCAGCCACCTCAAGCTTCAAAATTGAAGTCAGAAAGAAAACTTCAGAACAACAACATTGAAAGAATACGACAATAAATCAGCCCGACAGGCATGGATCGGGTTGGCCACACACAGTTGAGACAGAGGCACTGAATGACCCAATTACCAGCTCACCCTCATAAGAGGGGTGACAGAGCCAGTCAGATGACCACAGAGACTGCAGGGGAGAAGATGGGCTGCCCTTGAGATGCACTGTAACACACTCTCTCTCTCTCTCTCTCTCTCTCTCTGTGTGTACAAAGCCCCTTGGGGAGACGCACTACTGTAATGTTTTACAGTAAAATAGCTGTGATTGTAGAAATCTAGTCATGTCTGTAATGAGAGAGCTGTGAACACAGTGTTCAGGTCTCTCCAGCTCTGAGACAGCTGTGATTACAGTTTCCAGGGATGCATCTGAAAACTGACTCTGCAACTGACTGGCTTAGAACAGCTGTGTCCTCAGTATATTTACATTCCCCTAAAAAGTAAATATTGTAAAGACAGCACTTGTTAACGTACTCAAAATCCTGGGTTGTGTATATATTTCGTTGTTTCAAAAAAGAGTATTTCAAACTTTTCAGGAGGTTCTACACAGATGAAGAAGCAGACTTTTGAGGTCCAATCAAATTGAGTTGATCACACTAGGGTCCTCATTACAAGGGCAAGACAACTTGGGCAATATTCATTAACCCTTAAATGCCCAACCATAGTAAAAGTTGAAAGAAAAATCTATGTATTCTGTTAATATGTCCTGGGGAGGGGCTTATAACAACCCAATAGCAATTTTTTATTTTTGGTGACCTTCGACCTCATTTTGGTTTTGTGACATATGTCACAATGGGCATTTCGGGGACCTGGTTGCTAAAATGACTTGAATGATAAAACAGTTGACATATAGCTTAAGTATTAGGTGTAGCTTATTTTTCATTAGCTTACCTGTTTGTCTACTTTATCCAGTGATGAATGGGTGCTGATCTATCATGCGGATTCCACCATGGGGGCGGCCATATTGGAAAGGTGAGCTGGTGCAGCCAGTGTAGTGTCAGTTCCACTTTTATGCATCAGATGGCAGCACTGATGGTCTACATATGTCACAATGGGCATTAGGTAGCAAAATTTATGTAGGGTCAGTGGTTTTGACAACCCCCAAAATCGTGTGACAAGTTTGTCACAGGGGGCATTTAAGGGTTAAGCTGCCAATCTCCGAGACAGCCACAGCCAACAAAACCCTTAGAATTTGGTGATTAATCAGGGGTTTTAATCATGCTTACATAACTTCCTGAACACAAACACTCAATTCGCTTGAGGAATATTAGACACATAAGCTATTACAGACACATCTGTATTGTCTCCGACCGAGATGGACACCAGAAATCCAGCAATATGCACTGGGAACAAAATGGACATTTTTGGTTTCATTCAGTACCTCTCCACAGCCCCATGCTCTGATATGGAGGATACAGGATACAGGTCAGTGGGGGGCAGTTTATCACTTTATTAGGCTCTCAGTCCTGACTCTGCTTCTGCTGAATCCTGTCAGCACAAACCCATCCTGAATGCCTGAACACTAGAACAGCAGGTAGACAGCTGGGCAAACAAGAAGGGAAGAGCTACAGCCCCTAGCCAATGTAGGAGCATAATGGGTATTTTATACACATGCATACAGATACAGACTCACCCCCACCACCCTACCCCAACCCCCGAGCCCAAATGTTCTCAACAACATACCTACCAACATAAGCGCGAACACACACACACAGTCAAATGCATATATTTCCTTATGCGCCAACACATACAAGTACATAATAGGAAATATCAATTATATAAATGAAATGCAACCGAATCATTTTAGAAGACAGAGATGGACATGGTAGAGCGGTGGCCAGGAAAATTGATAGAGCTTCAGGCAGTGGTTTGGCAATCTAACTGACAGTGAGGGGCCAATTATTGCGAGAAGTGGTCAGTTACAGCCGGCCGGAGCCAAGCTTTCCAATAGCGCACTGCCAGGGTTGGGGTGCGCTCTGCGGGGGAGGGGGGCGGAGCTGTACCTCACAGACCACTGTTAAATAACTGCCCCGCCGCTCTTCCCGTCCCTGTGCGCGAGCACATGGAATAGCAATGAGCTGTTACGTGCGCAAAGTCGCGTTTATGCGGGATGCTGAGCTGCCGCGTGGCGCTCAACCATCTCTGATCAACGAATCGAAACTACTGGAGACTCGCATCCCCACCCTCCTTGGCTCTGATGAGGAGCTGACATTTCTTTGCACAGCCCTTTAAACTGTTCTTTATAGGACTTCGCGGCAGCAATTGAAAAGCACCGTAATTAAATATTAGCAATAAACGCATTCACGACAAATCATCGTGTCCGAATTGACACGAGGCCACGCATGGTATGGTATCTTGGCATCAGGACCAATAGAGCGCAAATCAGTTGGACCATGTGCTTGCTTTGTCTGCCGGTCCCCTGCGGAAAATTTAATTACAAAAAATGAGCGTATGGCGAAGGCGCACTGTCAGAATGTGGCAAGGAACATAGGGCTTTAATTTTAATTGATGTCGAACGCAACGCGAGCCCTGACAGTAATTAATACATTATAGTCCAGTTTAGTTCCGATCTTCCACACGTTTTTCATGGCCGCTTGACACACATTATTGCCTCCCCCCCAATAGAAAAGCGTTGATGCGTAATTCTGAAACTGCCATTCGCCTTCTCCGCAAAGAAGCTCAAAACTCACCAATTAACGGAGTCCTCAACACATAAGTATAAGTCACACGGAATTAAATTGTTACGAAGTCACTCGTACCGCACGCGGTCAGGTTTTGAATTCTTTAAAACTGACGCGCAACAGAACGGATGAACTGGCAGGTCGATGTGCGTTCTGCATTCAGCAATCAATACACCATGAGCTCATTAAGCATTCACACAAGGAAGAATTGTCATTACAGGAAAACAATTTAATTACACGTTATTTTCCACTTATTTTCAAATCGTTACATATCCAGTAAGAATTTGAGCCGTCTATAACTCAATATTTAATTTATTCGCTTCTTTTTATGTTGAGCATAGCATTATCCTGCAAAATAAGTAGCGGAAAATACTACAGCAACGAGCAATAACAGCAAAAAAGTGATCGGAATATTTGAAGTATGGAAGTGCGCTCCTTTGCAGCAGAACGCAACGAGTTCCGCCTCTACTAGAGTTTCAGCTGTTTTGGTCTGACAGAAGAGCAGCATGTGTTAGCAGTACGAGATGAAGCGAAAGTGCACGGATGAACATGCCAATAACGATTATCTTAGGAACATGGTCGAAGTAAGGTAAAATATTCACCTGCTGCCAGTTTTCTTCAAGGGACGGCATCGCAGAGAAGTAGCCGGTGTCATGCACGAGCTGGAGTTCTTGAAAAATACTGTGATTCGCCAACACGTCCATGTCGATGCTCTTTATGATAACAATTTAATTGATCCGGTAAACAAAACCCAGTTTAGTCTAACTGTCCGGAACAACAGCGAAGTGTTCACGTCCGACTGCGTTGTGCTCTAACAAGTAAAGATGTATGCATGCGAATCAAATAAGGCATAAAAATTAGGGAAACAATTTAAGCCTGTCACTAAAGTGCAATCCCGTTTCTGTGGTGTAAACCCTTTGGTCTTCAGTCCAGAACTGGAGTACAAGCGAGAAGACATGAAACTTCCATATCTATATTCGTATTCCCAGACTACAGTCCTTGCTATTAGAATTCCAGGTCGCTATTTCGCCAGGCAGTGCTGGTACAGCAGGCGAGTAGTTAGAGTAGCTGTCTAGTGTGCAATACGAGCCAAGGGGCCGTAGGGGCGGGCCAGTTATTGTCAATCATCCCGTGCGTTGCCATATAAGGTAAATAGGGTTGATGATCTCATACGCGACCAATTAGGGCGGCGCTAAACTGTACTATTAGGGAGGAGTTCAACCCCTTAGAATAACGGGATTGGCTGATCAATGCTATCACTCAAGCTCTACATGGCAGTGAAAGGTGAGCTATTTTTAGAGGGCTATATATATGGCACAGAGAAGCTTGTGCACATTTTCAGACGTGAAGTCCGAAGAAGAGGAGACAGTATCTTAAAATGTGGTCAGGGCTTTGGATATGTCTTTGCTCTTACAATATTGTATATATTCCCATCGATAATCGTGTGGTCAGTCATTCGAATAATTCGAAGAAAGTATTTGGAGACTGCAGATAGTTACGTGGCAACGCACTGAAAACATGTTCTCCATAATTGGCCATCTTTCTGTTGGCATGTTTCCGCAGAATATGAAGTAGTATGACGGGAATGGTGCGTGATTGTTCCAGACTGCGTGAAACGTCCATGCTTTTCCCGATATCGCTACGAAAATAATATCGCTTGTTCAAAAGCCCTCTGTAGAGGACCTTGTTTTTCTATCATTACCGCTGCGTAATTAGCTCCAGCTGGATTTACGCGGTACACGGTCATTCGATTAATTGGCTCGAAAAACGAACCTGCCATCTTTCCTGCGTTTTTGTGGAAACAGTCATGACTGAAGGTTACGACCTGCCCAATTTGCGTGATGGTGGATAACCTTTGCGTTTTCATAGATCAGTGGTATTTCTGCGCTGAAAAAAAGTTTTACGCATGACGCAGACCGTATTGTAATAACGTATAGAAACGGTGGAATCGGATTGTATATTCTTTAAACTGAACATTTTCAGCCAAATTTTTATGTACGATACTAGTTTGTCGGTCGGAAATATGAATTTATATTTGGACACCTTGTAGGGTATACTTGAACGCATTCGCATTGTCTTCAATGGTGTATTTACTGTCATCTGAAAAGGCGAAAATCAGTCCATTTCATGAAAGAAGTGATTAAATTTTTATTTTCCTGGCTGGAATGCATTGGTTTGCATGAGGTTAGGGAAACATTCCGGACTGCAAGTTTAAAATCCATGGTCAAAAACATGAAAGTGGCACTAAACCGTGCTCATGTGCAATGAATGGTTAACCTGTTGCTTTCCCAACGCTTTAGTGACAAAGGTTTGGAGTTCACTGCTATGGTTCTAAACATCATCACTAAAAAGCCATTTTTATCACATTTGAGTTGATTACAATGCAATAGTACTTGCCACTCTGAATAGGACCTGAGCTGGGCTGCATTAATGCTGTGACTTAGGCCACAGAGCTTGCACCTGTAACTAAAAGGCCCTTGCCTGTCTTCGTAAGTATCCTACCCAAGACACTTGTGAGGTCTGCAGCAGTGGAGGACTTTCCCTGGGTGTATTCTGAGATGCTTATGGTACATCTCTTTGGCATCGAAAAAGCCATCAATAGCTGTGCATGTGTGGGCATCTCTGGTATAATCCTCTCTGGGCATTATAAGAGAATACTACAACAGGAAGATGCTCAGTTTTTTTTTGTTCTCCAGAATGTAAAGTATGTTGAAAATTCAAGAGTGAAATGTCTGATTTATGGGAAACGCTGACCCACATTAGCCACATTACATGAATATGAAGTGTGCCGCTTGGTGTTTTCGTGATGAATCAGAATTTGTCAGAGTGCAATACAGGGCTGCAGTGAGACACGGAGCATCCATGCTGTGTACGTTGTGGGCATCTGTGTGCAGAGCTTGTCCCATTAATCTGGCAATATAAATGTAAAAAAAAAAAAAAAAGGAGATTTGGATATCTCATTGAAGATATATTGCATGGGGCATTGGAAGTGAAGTAATGTGCCCTGTGGTCTTGCTTGGTCTGAGTTTGATGGACAGTGATGTCTGTGAATTTTGTAGAATTTATCTCTTACTTTGCTGTAAGGTGTGGTATTTGTGTGACATCACACTGAAAATGTACCTCTCCTTCCCACGTCCATTTATGGCCATTTAGGAATTATTTGGTTTCATATAAAATCTTATCGGCCCACACATTGTAATAGCCATGCTCTCAGTGTGGTATTAATTCCTGGAATTGATGTTGGTGCTGGTGGCAGTAGTGCTGAAATTTACACTCCTCCTCGCGTGCTTTCAGACCATTTTCAAATTACCCTGCGATTGATCCAGCCTGTAAACACTGAATCCAGAATGGATGCAGGTTGCAATGTTGCTACCTCTACCATTACAAAATTCATTGATGTGCTGGCTGAGTACTTTAATATAGTTGCCTCAACTTGTTCCCTGTCAGCAAACAAATTGGCAAATGGATTAGATACTGTTGTGTGCAAAAATTCTTGATGTATTTGTTCCAATAAAAACAAGTTTTACAAGGAGTTAAAATAATGCTCACTGACAACAATTTTAAAATAAGAAAAATATAAATAATATATATTCTTGGTGTTAAAGACATTCTTGCGTGACAATAAGTTGAATGCCTTTACGAAGGTTCTGCATTGCATTATTGCACATAAATAGTTGAACAAAAATATCTGAGAACACATTTTTGCCTGCATGACTCTTCATCGGGGCCTGCGTAAACCAAAGAAGCCATTGCGCTAAAAGATTCAGGGACAAATCGAACAGTTGGCCAAAGAATCACATTGTGTTATTTGAAGGCAGTAGAATTGAATATGACTGCTATTTAAAAACCCACTAAATCAAGGAAACACTTTGAAATCAATTTCTTCATTTAAACTGATGCAATTTAAAGCATTTAAAGTGTCAACCCAGTAAGCTTCCCTATAATAGGCAATTTCCTCTTCATCACAGAACAATAGTTTGAAATCTTCAATGCCCTCATTTGAGATAATTTAGCATTGTGAGTCTTTGAATTGAGCTTGGCTGTTAGGAAATCCTGGTTATGGGTCCTAATGAGTCATTTTCTGACAAACAGTTATGTATTTTTGTTTGGTCATGAAGGAAACAGTGGTAATCTTATATCTACCAGTGCACAGCTATAGAGTATTGCAGGTTACTGTTCAATCGTTCAAAACAGATTACTTAAATTATAGTTAATATATACAACCTCAGTTCCGCAAGAATTGGGCCAGAATGTCAAATGCAAATAAAATAAATATTATTCTTTGTTCTTTTTTCTACATTGTCTTTTTTTGTCGAGCACCCAGGAATTTCTGGTCTGAATGTGCGTGCATTTTTCTGCTTCTTGTTGAAATGCAAATGAAAACATAATTAAGCGAATAGTAATTTTCTTTTTCTTATACTTAATTAAAAACTGTGCAAATAAAAAAGTTTGAAGTTTTTTCTTGTCAACCATATTATTTTGTAATTATTTTTGAATTTTTAGTTTGAGGCTTGCAAAAGAATCCAAACACTTGGGACAGGAAAAGGGAAGACTGGAAAAGTTGTTGAATCTTCAAAAAAAGAAAAAAGGAACTATATGAACATTCCACTGGTTAACAGGTGATTCATTTCTGATTCAGTATAAAATCAGCATTTTCAATAGGTTCAGTGGTTTAGCTGCACAGTGGTTTGAGGTTCGTCACTTTGCCCACAGTTGCATGAAAAAATTGTCAAGAACAATATTACTCTGTGCGAATGCACCAAATTTAGGGATTTAACCATTGACTGGTCATCATATAGTGAAAAGATTCGGAGAAACTGGAGGAATCTCCTTGCATGAAATGCAAGTCCAAACACCAGTGTTCGATGCACACAACCTTAGGCTCGTTAATGCTTCAGAAGACCTGTGTCAGTGAGCTCACTTTGTCGTGGCATCATCAGATGCAAGTTAAGACTACAACACGATGCAGAAGCCATATATCGACAACACTGACTTCTCTGGGCTCAAGCTTATCTAAAATGGACTTCTGCAAAGTAGAAAGGAGTGTTATGCCCCCGTCACACTTCTTCAAAATCAGTAGGAATCAAGCAGAACCAGATGGAATGAAAAATTCATGCAACATTCGGGCGGTAATTTCAAATTGACCAAAATTCTTACAGCTATGAAAGAATTCTGTTCGAATACTTAGAGTGCACTTCGAACCCGCCTCAAATGTTTCTTGCACATTCTGGGTGTATTAGCTCTTGAATGCAGCTTTAGTGTAGTTGGAACACAGTAGGAATATTTAGAATGCTGTCAGAATATTTAGAATACACTTCAAATGCCGTTCGAGTGTGGTTCAGTTGCTGCCTGACATCACCCAAAGTCTGGTTAGAAGGTGTTTCGAATGCTGTATGAATTCACCTCGAATGCAGTCAGAACGTTCCTGGATTGGCCGCCGAATATGGTTGGATCGTCCACGAATTCAAATAGAATTCAGCTTGAATACTCAGAATGTACTTAGAATGTAACACGGGTGTCCCATATGCGTTGATTGAGTCATTTCTGACTACAGCAGGGGAGCATAAATATGCCAGTAAAACTGACGCTGAATGTGTGAGAGTTAACAGGTATGCGTTATTAATGAAAATTGGCAACACCTGATAATGTTGAGTTTTCTGAGTTTCTGTAATGATAATTTAACCCTGTAATGCCATTTGTATCATATTTGATATATGACTTTCTATGAAATCTATGTCATCCATATGATTAGCACTTGCCTTGAAAACCTGTTGTAATCTGATACATGTCATCTTCCCCCTGATGGGCTATCCATGCACTGCAGGCAGTTGAGGTCCGTAGAATACAAAATCAACGATGGCTGCCCCCATTCATCAACCTGAATTATATTGTTTCTGTTATGATTCTGCTCTGCATTGCCATGATCCTGATCCGTTTGCCATGTGTTTCATGTTCCTGATCTGTTTGCCATGTTTTGTTACATTTGGTCTGATATGGTTTCTGATCTCTGCATTGCCTGACCTTGCCTTGTTATGTGTATTGTGATTTGGTTACTGAGGATATGTTCATGTGTTGGTGTGCCATGTTTTTGTTTTTACCAGTATCCATATTCCTGTTATTTTTCCGGTCCATGTTTTGCTTTCACCCATGCATTGCATTTTGTCTCCCCCTGTCTGGTCTCTTGTTGTGTTTCTGCTCACAGCCCCGGTATTGCGTGCCACTCTTTCGGGTGATTTAATGGTTTCTGGATTTCAACCATTCCTTCCAGTCTTGTTTACTTCCTTTGCCTTACTTTGCTATTTTACTAACCAGTACTAACAGTTTGTTGTTATGTTAAATCTAGTAACCGAGACTAACATTGTATATAATACTAACTTACTAACGAGCACTAGGGATTGTATGGCTTCACCTTACTAATTGATTAACAAGTTCTCAGCACTCGACCTGTTCTAGTCTCCACCTCTTACCTTTACCTAATCTTCTTTGCTGCGTTTTAGTGGATCTTCTGCTCAGTGGAACATCTTTAGTTTAGTTTAGTTTTTAGTTTAGTGGAACATCTGCTCACTCCGTCCTTTCTCTCATTATCTATGCATGTTTGAACTCCCTAACCGGAGCCGTATATCTGTCAATAGGCTGTCTCGTGAGCCCTGTCCGCGTTTTGGCTTTTGCCTATTTCATGTGATTAAGTTCTCCCTCATGTTTGCTTCCTTTGTAATTAGTCTGACTTCCTGCACCTGTTTTCTGTTTAGCATGTGACCTCCAGTATGTGTATATTAGGAGTCTTCTCACTGCAGTTCCCTGTCAGAACGATTCTCTTGTTTACCTGTGCTGCTTTCGTCTTGGCCTTGTATTCATAGTGTTACTCTTTTGACTGGACCGTCCGACTTACGATTTTTGGCTCTGTTTTTGGTACTTTTGTCTGCAACTGTTTTCAAACCCTTTTTCTGCCCGACTACGATTATTGTGTTTGCTGCCCTGGTTTTTCGATTTGGATTCTGCCCTGTGGATTGTGATTTTTGGATTGTGGACTTTGTACTGTTCCCTTCGGCCCTGCGGGGGTTTTCCCCCTCGCTTAATAAAACCACTTTCATTACGATCCTGGATTCTCGCGACTGGTTCCTGAACGCAACCACACAGTTTCTTATCCTTAAGTATGAATATTTACTGGATTGAAGCAATATATAGATACACAACATTTTGTTGCTTATTTTACAATAAAATTGAGCTGAAATGTATGCAAATGTGATACTACAAGTATTTAACCCTCAGAGAGTCGCAGGAATGCTAGTGATCTCTACCAACATTATTGTATTTATGAGACTCATTTTTTTAGCTAGTGCAAAGCTATTGGTATCCTGTGAAACTAGAAGAACTAAGGCATCCACTGATAGTTTTTGAAACTTATAAAAAGATAAAATATGATACAAAATGAATTTCACTTACATTTTACTTAAAATACTTCACATTCCTGCAGCAATCGAGATGCATTTGCGGTGCATTCTGGCTCATTTGAGGCACATTCAGTACACTCTGGCAGGGTTTGACGTGGCTTGCCGTTTCGATTCTCCCTCAAATGCAATCAGAATGTTTTGAATATTTTTGGAATGCCGTAAGAATATTTGTAATGCAGTCAGAGCGCAGTGAGAATACACTTCGAATGCTGTTCGATATTTCTCCACTTCAAATGGGCCTGGAAAGTTTTGAACATGAGCAAAACATTTGAGCCAGCCACAAGAATGGCCCCAAATATTTGGAATGCACTCAATAGTTTTAGAACGCACTACAAATATCCAGGAGTATATCAAAGATTTTCATTACGGCTCATTCCGCCTCTAGTGTGACCAGAGTTTTATGGTCTGATGAGTTTAACTTTCAAATTGTTTCTGGAAATAATGGCCGTCAAGCTATCTGGGCTAAAGGGAGAAGAACCATCCTAATATCTGCGAATTGTTCTTAACCAGCATCTGTCATGGGCTGGAGCTGCATTGGTGCCCTTACCATGGGCAGCTCAGAGAACGAATTATACAGTGACAATCAGGGGGGGTCAACTTTTTCTCCAGGATGTAAAGGGAACTCAGTAGTACACAAGCGCGTTTTTCAGTGAACTGAAGTCTGACAATCCTTACAGTATTTCTGTATTTTGCTTGTTTAACGTAATGTCTGATGATTATATATATATATATATATATATATATATATATATATATATATGCACTACACTACTTTCAGAGGGAAATATTGTACTTTCTACTCCACTACTTCTAAGATAATCTGATAATAAAATTACACTGCATTATTCAGGATTAAACCAGTGGCTCCCAAACTGTTTGGCTTGTGGTTGTTAACAAAGAAATGGTGTGTATTTGACCTCTTTGTCACATTTCAGATGTCTATAAGTAGTTTACAGTTTCACCAAAGAGACATTTCCCTTCACCTGACTTCAAATAAATAACTGTTATTATTTATAACAGGCCCAAAGAGGTAAAAATTTCCAATATTACAATTCAAAAAAGAAAAAAAATCTGAAAAATTAATCCAAATTTACGTTGCAGAACTTTTTTTTCTTCCATTCTACCCAATCCATCATCTCACAACCTCTCAGATTTATTCTGTCACCCTTTCAAGGCAGTTTAAACCTGCTCCACATTGAATGCTGATTCTGCCTTCACTCATCAGCGTTAACATGTTACATTTATTTAATACATGATCAGCCACGGTACAATTTTCAGAAAAACCAGTACTTAAATACCTTAGTTTTACTTAAGTCAGATTTTAGATGCAGGACTTTTACTTGCAGTTAAGTATTTTTACTCTATAGTATTGATATTTTCACTTTGATCAAGGATCTGAGTAGTTTTCCATCACGGTTTATATTCATGTCAATATGCAAGGTATCTGTAATTAGTTGTAATTGTCTCCATTGTCTCATTGCCCCCAAAAATGTTTAAAATTGACACAACCCATTAGAACAGGTCTGGTGTTACACACGTGCAATCTTTTTATATGGTCTATGCGTGTGATACAGCTTTCTGTCGTCCTGATTGATCAGATTCTGATTACAGGCAAACACGGTAACGTTACCAATCCTCCTGCTGGTAACCGCCAAACATCGCTCACGTTGGTTTCAAATTTGCGGTTTACTCAAATAAATGGGATTAATAATTTGCTTGCAAGCACGCCACCAATTTTGCCATCATATTAATGAGTTGAACGAGTAGTTGTTTTCGTGCAAACGGCTCTTTGAACGGCTCTTTCCCAGATGGACTTGTGAAATATTTCCATGGCGGGTATATGGAACAGTCCGTCTGGCGTGTCAGGTCAAGAATTTATTAATTTAATGGCAAAAATCATTAGCATGGTTCCTTGGTAATTACCTTATTCCTCCTATGGACTTGAATAGACAGCCAACTAAGCTAACGCTGTTCTTAAATTTTCAAGATATGGTGCTGACATTTATGGGATAAACTGGATCTCAAACTCATGAGCCCGAGATGTCAAATTTATGAAACTCCAGCGGTAATTTTTGTTTAACGTCATTCTTCGACGAAGGCTTGGGATAAATGAAAATTGCCACTCTCGTCTCATAAATAATTTGATATCTTCAGTGGCGGTGCTAAAAATGGGAATTGGGGTGGCACAGACACATCCCTTTATGACAATTTCGATAAGTTAGTCCTGGCTAGTTCTCAATTATTTTTCTTTATTGACGCATTTTCCAATTATTGTAATTGGCAACTGAAGACACGGTTTCTCTTCATACGTGATCTAACAGCGATAAAATTATGCTTGTTCTCCCTGATTAGGTAGGATGACAATCTTTCATCTGGACGCGTATTTGCAGAATTTTATCAACGTCAAATAGTTTGAGCCGCATGCTTTTTAAAGCCTATTTCACTGCCAAGTGCCACTTTTTTTCACCCAATTCCGAGAGTAATTTTGAATAACGTTGATTTAAATTAAGCAAACGCGTCTAGATGAATGATTGTCGTCTTACCTAATCGGGGAGAACAAGCAACACCCGTTAAATGTGGAGTGCTGTTGGAGTGAACCTGATGTTAATCATGAAAATGACTGAGAACAGGTCAGGAATAATAATTGTTTGAAATGGATGTTTTGTCCACCCCAATTCTCAGTTCTATGGAATTTAGGCCATGATTTCATCGCTGTTAGATCGCATATAGAGAAAAACCCTGTCTTCAGTTGCCAATTACAATAATTGGAAATTGTAATTCTAATTTTTTTTCAAAAAAAATAATTGAAAAAAAGAAAAATGATTGAAAGCTAGCCAGGACTAATTCTGCGTTCCATTTGTACCCGGAAGTTGGAATTTTCGAGTTCCGAGTCGGAAGTTTCAACTGGAAGCCCCCCGAGGTCGGAATTTTGACTCGGAAAGTCGGAGAATCTTCACGACCCCGAGTTAACATTTAAAGATGGCTGCCCCAGGTGTGAACACTAATTAGAAGCTCCTGTAATATTCCGTTTATTGCTTCTGACTCATGTTTGTCTCAGTAAATCAGCTGTATAGATTGTTCAACATATATTTAAGGAAATCCACCGTGTTTGACGGTTGCAGAACGACCACATATTTGTCCAGAAGTTGCTTATATTTGGACAAGGCAAACACGAGAATAGCTTTCGTAGACGTGACCATCTTGTTTTACTACTCTTCTTCCCGGTAGATGGCAGTTGGCCACTTTTCCCGACTTTGTGACTGGAACGCTGATAACTCGGCTGTGACGTCATTCCCAGCTCTGACCTCCGACTTCCGAGGTAAATTGAACGCAGCATAACTGTCATAAAGGGACGTGTCACCCAATTCCCATTTCTAGCTCCGCACCTGATGCACTTTAGCATTCATCCATAGACACCTGACACAATTTAATTCAGAAAATCAGTGAGAAAGAAGTGAAAGTGTCTTGAACTAGCTAGATTGCTACTTACAGTAACCTTCACCATTCGGCGCAACACACGCGAGCGATTGATGGGAGTGATACAGACAGACGAGACGTTTAGCTAAGGTCAATGTCAATGGTATGGTCCACTTCAGGGGTGTCTGAAATCGTATTACAAGATTCTTCCAGGCATGAATATAAGAAATATAATGTAATATTTATGATGATAGGTAGGATAAGGATAAATGTTTTGAACCCCCCCCCCAACCTGTTATTTTTACCTCTTTTAGGGGGGTTGAAGTCTTAATTAGGGGGAGTCTGACCCCCCCAAATTCCCCCCGTAATTCGAACCATGGGGCAGCTTGCATATCTGTGAAGGCCAAATTGATGCAGAATAGTACATTTGATTAATGCAGAAGAGTTCAAGAGCATTTTTGATGCCTTCCAGACATTGTCTTTTTCTGGGATGCCCCTGCGTATTCCAGCAGGATGAATACAAACCGTACTCTGCTGGTATTACAACAGTTTTACATCGCAGTCACAAAGCGCGGGAACTAGACTGGCCTGCCTGCATCATGGACTTGTGTCCCCCTGAAAACGCAACGGAATACGAAGCACAAACTATAACAGAGACCCTGGTCTGTGAACTAACTAAAGTCATATATCAGGTTACTGATATACAGTATGTTTAAAGTTACTGAGATGCAGTGATGAAGGTCGTTAAATTGGCTTCATTAATCAGGATTAGTTTCCAAACGCAAGGTGATAATGGTCAAATTCGTCCCTTGGCCTGTGGAAGGATCTATTATGAGTCTCTTCTCTGATTGGTATTCCCTGAGCTGCCATTGCGTCATTAGAGGTTCTTAAGTCTTTTCTATTGGTTGAACAAGCCCTGATGAAGGCCCATGTGGAAAATGTTCATTGGCTCTTCATTTCTCCAATAATCCTGTGTTATATTCCAGTATAATAAAGGTTTTAAAACTGAGGTATGAGTATAATTCCTCTTGTATAACATACCATATCTCTCCTCTGTTTTTTTTTTTTTTTTGTTATAATGTATTGTCTGGTTGTATAAACCCCAATCTGACTTTAAAAATGGTTTAACCCGCTATTAACCAGCGTAGCATATCTGCTACATGAAGTAAAAGGGTTAACAGCCTGGACATCCTGTTGCTTTTGTTTCTTATTGCCAAATAAACAATTGAGCATAACTTGAATGGCATGTCACTTTAATTTTTTCATTAGCATTATTACCCAATGTGGCAGATTTGCTTCAATTTGGAAAGGTGGGCCAAATATGTCATAATTTTTTTGTCTACTGTCTTTTAAATAATGGCCCAAAATAAACATTTTTGCATAGGGAAATAATTTTAACACAATTGAAAATGGGTTTGGTTAATAGAGGGTTACCCACCCCTACCCCCCCCTTACTTACCAGGCCTTCGATACGTGTTCTGTAATGATGAATTATTATTGTACTAATCTGACTTACAGAGCAAAAAAGGATGTTTATGGATTCTGATTCAGTTAGATTTTTTTTCCCAGTGGAGAATCTTTGTGACACTGTCTCTTTCAAAGTTCATTTTAAATAAAATGTAAATGAAGGGAAAAGGTAAATTGATTGATCATGTCCATTGTTCCCCTGTGGACCAGGTTCTTAGCGCTCTGTCTTTGTAGTCCAGCGTGGATTAGCGTCTTAGTGCATTCATCTGCCTCCTGGTTCAGTGTGCTGGAAAACAGGGTCTCTTTCTGAGTGACTTATTGAATGAAGGATGATGGATTTCTCCACTAAAGTGTGCTTTCTGGTGACTGCCACGGCCCAATAGCAGATTACAGGGGCAGATGGTTGCAAGATTGGCTGTTTCAGTACATTTTCCTTATTGATTTTCTTTTTCAGGTCTTCCTGCAGAAGGGGAATTAGTGAGTGTGTGTTGGAGAGGGGGGTAGTGGTTTAGTGGGGTGATGCAAAATTGTTAGAAGTCCCCCTTTCCCAAATGAAATGAAAATCTGCGACAAGATGGCTACGGCCGTGGCGGCTCCTTCATGGCAGAGATGAGCCTTTATTTTTTACCTGGGCTTTTCTGCCACTGAATGTCACGTTTTGGAAGGAGGTGATAAAATGACCCTGAAGTAAGAATAATATACAGTAGCACAAGTGTATTGCGGTGGACTGTGCTAAAGAGGAGGACGTTCTCGCCATTTTATGATGTATTGAAGTTTGGCAGCCCAGTGGAATGAGACACCTCCTTTATTCAGTCAAAGGACAAGTGGACAAACCTTGGTCCCAGACTCCTTCGGCGGGATGACACCTGACCATTTGGCTCTCTGATGGTACAGGTACCTTCATATGGAAGGAACCAGAAACTGAGGCTTTTTTTTTTTTTTTCACTTGAAATTACAAATTATAAATGCAACTACAAGTTACTTTCATTTTGCATTGACTTTGAGGCCCCTGTGGATATATGCTGTTCACCATTTTGAAATTAAAGACTGCTTGAGCACCACGTCAAAGATTCTGATTTGGCTAGCACATGTATTTATTTAGGAAGTTAATGACAGAAAGACGCAATTTATTTTTATTATTATTTATTAACATGGTTATTTGCTGGATGCACAATGATGAGGAAATACATATATTTGTGGCCCCAAAAGATTTATAACTGTAATACAAAGATGGTGAAACAAAGTACAGTACCAGTAATTATGTGGACAAAGCTAAAGATATCAACATTCCCTAGTGATGTTTTCATTGTCATAAAACGACAGTAAGACAGTTCATTATTAACCAGATGGCATTACTAGGTCACACTGATTGCGATGAATGCGTCTCTCTCTAACAGAAATTCATTTACTTTGAATGAGAAAATCCACTACCTGTTATATACGTTGGGATTTATCTTGCATTTCCACTGAAATGGAGTGAGCTTAACCAAGTGTTGTTTGTTTTCTAGCTTTCTGCTGTGTTGTCATGATTTAATCATTTGATCAGACACTCAAAGTTGCAAATAAAATTAATGCTGTCAATCTACAGTCAGAGTACCACCAAACAGGAAAGTCATATGTTGGATTTAATTTTAATTTTACAGTATTCCTTAAGAACAACAATGTCTCCTGACCTTTTTCTGTTTGAGCTGTGAAATCCTTGTGTTTAAATGTGTAAGTCAACTGTAATTTGTGAGAACAAAAACACAATTGTTTGTTACCTAACAACTAAAGCTTAACCTATCCAAGCTAGCGTTACCTAGTCTTGCATCAGTCTTGGCAGTCAAAACCTTCTACTTCCAGCCAACTGGAGGGGGAAAGTATGGTCATAAATATGTTAACTCACTTCAGTGGTCGAGTGCTTCATCTTTATACGAACTCTGTTAATTTCCCTGTAAGTATGTTGGTCATCATGCTTATACTCACTGGAGGCTTTGCAGTAATTACTTTGCTCAACATACTGTTTACAGCGAAACTGGGAAAATGTAAACATGGGCGCTTCCAGTCTGTGTGCCGTCGATCGTTTTGTCAAATTTTGTGGGAACGCTGATCCAGGGTCAGCCATCAAGAAGAAATAATAAATCCATATAAAAATAGCCAGTCTTCTCGCTTATGGCCCCCTTTGCTTATGTTGGTCATACAGAGGCATCAGTATTAAAGGAAGACCATCGCATGACCAGTTAAACACTCCTTGTAGCTCCTTTGACCACCAATATTTTGAATAAAAAGGAGCACATCTGTTTTACAACCTAAATTAATTTTCCTTCCCATCCTTCCTCTGCCTAATGTACTGTGGAGACTAGCAGAGAGAGAGAGACAGAGATAGAGGGAGTGAGTTGACCTGGCTATGCCTTCATATCTCTGTCCTGGGGCTCAGCACTCCTAAGATGCATGAAAAAAATCATTTTAAGACCTCCAATCTGTGGGGCTCTGAGACTTCACATCCCTGTCCACTGGAGATGATGTTCTCCCGTGAAAAGGCAGATCCGCTGTAATTCAGAGGTAGTCGTTGCTTCCCACAGAACTGGCAAACAGGATAAGAGCGTGCGTGATGGTTTCCCTAATACGGCGGTGCCTGCTGGCCTTCCCCCATTCACGAGCACAGCTTGCCTGCGACTCGTAAAAACCGCTCCAGGCTGCGTCTGCTCCCTGCCTCCGAAACGCAGAGACCTGTAATCACATTATCCAGCTCCGGGCAGATTCAGACTCTCTTCCCTGATCATACGCTGAACACTGTGCTATGTGCTGCTTCACACATGCAGCTCTGCCCTTCTCCTGCTCACTGCTTACACCTGTCTGCGCACACCTCAAACGCCATTCAACACAACTCACAAACTAAACTCTCTATCCAACATGAACCTTTAACCTCTCACCAAAACTCACTCTATAACTGAACTCAATATAACTTTTCAACACAAACTTACAACTTTTCTCACTGCTCAATCCAAAACTATACTCTGTATCCAACATGAACGTTACAACTCATTCTAGAACTAAACTCCCTAATCAACACAAACCTTGGACCTTTCCTCACAACTCACTCTAAATCTAAACTTCATACTTTTCAACACAAACTGTATATTTCACAACTCACTCTGAATCTAAACTCTCTATCCAACATGAACCTTATGTGTTGCAATGAGGCAGGATGAACGCTGGGAGGTCAGGGATCAACATTGCATTAAACAGTGGAGAAATGTCGAGTAGACAGATGCGATGTCCCCACAATGTCTTACCAATGGCCAAACTATCTCCACGCGACGTTCTGCCTGCATTGCAGCACCCGTCATGTTTACGTCAGCGCTACATGGCTGTGCTGACTGGATAGCTACCTCGCTAGTTAGTGAGTTAGTTGTATCAAATAACCTATGTAACACAGTTTTACAAAAAAAATTTGATAAAAAATACTGGTCCAGCTCAACATCGGTTATGACAATATCATCAGTTTTGTGAATATTTTTATTCTCAAGCAAGTATGTTTATAAAGTAAAATGTTTGAAGTTAGCATAGCAACATTTGTGTCGCCATACTGTTGATGATATTTTGAGATTCCAGAAAGTTCCACCACTTGAGTGTAAACAAGACTAAACTGGCATTGCTGTTGGTTGGCGGCATGAATTTGCGTGTCAGTCCTCTACCAAGTTGTTCTCCTATTGATGTGAATGTACTCTTAACGTGAATAGAGCGCCAAATCTTCAAAGCGAAAAAATAGAAATGATCCCACAGTCAAACTCCCACTAATTAAGCAAGGAACAATTTCATTTCACGTTTGGTGGAATTGCAGCAATAAACTCAGACTGTAAGTCTTCCTCATCACAACTCGTTTAAAAACTCAACACTGCATTACTTCACATCACCCCCAAATCAGTCATCACAACTCATTTCAAAACTTTACACCGCACATCACAAAACAAATCTGAAACCTCTGGACACAGCTCCAGTCTTAAAGGAGCTGTGTCACAATTAAAGCACATGCTCACTACTTAATACCAAACAAAACTGCTCAACTTCAAGTCAAAATCTAGAAGGTATTTTCTCCTTCTATGATTATTTGCGATGGCAACCAGCTTACATTCCTTGTATCCCTTGGCTAAAGCTTAAAATACTGGCTTGAATCCTTCATTTTCCTCAGAAAGCTCCTTAATATGCGAAGCATAACTCCAGAGTAACAAAAATATTTAAATACGATATAAAACAAAGAAAAATTGGCAAGGATGGAATCAGATTATGACTTTCAGTCAGGCAGATTCACTTTCCTAGGATGTCAGTGCTTAGTATTCACAGTAATCATGACACAGCTCCTCTGACCCTAGTGCTGCATTACTTACCGCTCTCAAATGTCCGCCTTTGTAATTCACTTCCCAAAACTGGCTTCAACCTTCTCACTGCTCTAATGTGTGAATACTCAGCAGTACCTTGGGACAGCTCTCGCACTGCATTAGACTAAGAGCAGCTCACAGTTGCAGCGGAAGCTCAACATTTTCTCGAACACAGATTCTGTACATGCAAACACTCACTACATGGGTTTATTTATAACTGTTGTCGGTACCCAACTTTTAGTGCCCCACAGATCTAAACATCAGAGTGGGGATTATTGTGTGTCGCAGTGCATGCTTGTGTGTACAACACATGCATGTTTATGTTCACGTGAATGTTTCAGTGCAGGTCTTCTGAAAAGCACTGAATTTATAGTTGGGACTATGTGGGTAATGAAAGAGAGTGAAGAAGGTAAATGAAAGGGAGTGATTGGTTGTTTTGTTTGAGCATACGGGTATATAAGCCTCATGTATACGTGTAACCTCAAAGGGCAGCAGTTCAAGGGGGATTAAAGAGTTTGCCTGACCCTGCATACATCTGGAAGCCTCTCTCTATGCCAATACTGTCTCTTTGATGACATCAATAATCATTATCACAAATCTACTCGCTACCGTCTGTTCTCACCTCCCCCCCACTTAAAATCCTGACAAACTACAAATAAAAAATGAAAAACATCACTTTCTGCAGTTAATGAGAGAACACATAAGCATATTTTAACACCTTATTGTGGGGCTGGTACTTTCGGAGGGCTGCAGCACATATTTTTTAACCGTTAACAACTGCAGAATAAAAGAGGTCAAGGGTCAGGGGCTTGTCACAGTGGGAGCCATGGCAACAGTACTCGATGTGACAAATGTCGTGTCACCCCTGGTTACGGCTGTGGCGCCGTCAGACAGAAGGAACAACATGGGCCAGTCCGGTAGGTGACTGACTGTTGAACTATCCGAGCCACATTACAGGGCGGAGAATATCCCTCAACTGTGGTCCTTGCTGGGTTAACCTCTCTCTGCTTTATACCTTTATGCAAAATGCTGTATTTACAATGGGTCCAACAACTGGGCTCATTTAAAAAAGAAATAAGAGCAAGATTTGAGAAGGTGAACAGTCTGTGTATTGAAAGTGCTTCGTTGGTTTTCATATGACAGTGGGGAACGCTGTTTGTTTACACTGGTCCCTGTGGCTCTTCCCCTGCGGGTGCAATCCAAACCACAGGGGACTCACCCAACCCTCCAGCTGGAGCCCTCCGCTGGCGGAGCCTCCTGCCGCTCACATTGACTGCTCCTGGGGCGACCGAGCGCACCTCTGTCCCTGCTTCCATGTGTGATCAGTCCAATTGCTCCTCCCTAAAGATTTCCGGTGTGATTTACGTTATTTCTGTCCTCCAATGTCCATGGCCTCCATTGCATTGGACTCTTGAATGTGAAAAAGCCATATATTTTTGTCCGCAGAGTGATCTGCTCATTTTGTTCATTTGTGTACGAGGGAATAGATATTCTTAACAGGGCTTGAATTCATCATCTTCGTCTTTTTGGAGTCTGGCTTGATTGATCTGTAATGATGTTTCATGAATTCTTCCTCTGGTGAATGAAAATGCCTCCATAAATGTTGCCCGAATCTGGAACACTCTCCAGGAAGTAGCCACGTCAATCTCAACATCAAGAGAAGACCTCACCAGCATAAATACAGAGGGTTTATTTTAGGTGTAACACACTGTTAAGTCTCAAAATGGCAGTGTTTGCTGAAAAAAATGAAGAAAGCCTGTACTATTCTGGAGCAAAATCCTATGGCCAGATGAGACAAAGCTCAACTTGTGCCAGAATGATGGGAAGAGAGGGGTATGGGGAAGGGAAGGAACTGCTCATAATTCGGAGCATATCTTCTCATTTTTGAAGCATGGTCACGTGGGGGCATGTATGGCTACCAGTGGAACTAGCTCCATTGTATTTATTAATGATGTGAGTGTTGACAAAAGAATTCGATGGGGCTGTATTATCCACTCAAACACTGCTAAATGCTTCAAAACTCACTCTATGGTGCTTCACAGTGCAGACGGATGATGACTCAAAGCACTCTGAAAAACCAACAAAAGAATTTTTTGAGGCAAAAAGTTGAGAGTTCTACTCGAGCCGAGTCAATTCCCTGCCCCGGATCCAAAGGTGCATGCATTTCCCTTTCCGAAGCAGAATTCCCCAAGATGGAGCAGGAACTGAAGGGAGCTGCAGTGTTGGTCTGGAACAGCATCTTCCGGAGAGAAACCCAGCACCTGCCGAGATCTGTCCGTACTGGACTTCAGGGAGTCATTAACAGCAAAGGATTTGGTTCCAAGTATTAAAAATGAAAATTTTAATCATGATTATGCTATTTTTGCCACTTGATACTTTTAGCCCCTAAAACTTAGGGGACTACGTATAAACGGTTTTAATTCCTGCACAGCACATACCATATTACTAAGAGAGAAAAAAAAAAAGCTTTGTTGATTCATTTCAATTTATTGTGATGGCACGAAAAGCCAAAATGATGAAAATTGTACCAGTGTCCAAATGCTTATTGATCCAACTGTACAGTTTTTCTTGCATCTTAATCTATTTTAATGAGCTGATGCATGCTTATTTTAGTGGATGGATGCATGGTGATATTTGCATAATTTATGCATGGGTGTAATTTTATCTGCATTCAGAATTGCGTGTGTATATATTTGTGTATGATGTCTATGAAGGTACTTTCCCATTCTGATTCATGCTTACATTTGTGGCTGCATGTATTCTGATGTGTATGAATTTTAATGAATGTGGGTTATTTGATGTGTATATTGGGAATATGTGTGGGGTCTGTTTTTCTGCACGGCTTCATGTTGCAGTGTGTGCACTTTTAGATGGAAAGAAATACAGTTGATAACAGAAATAATAACCCACTAATTGCAAAAGTAATTTTATTTAATATCAACCATCAATTAGCAAATGCAAAAAATGTTGAATTTATTATGAAATTAGTTTCCTAATTAGCTGGGCTGAGACCCATGGGAACTACGCAAACAGCGATTCAGCAGAGGAGATTTTGTACAACCCTTAACAGTTTTTACCTAATTACCTGAAACCGAAAAATGCCTCTTCTCTGCAAATCGTTTTCCCCATTTTTTCCCCCCCATCATTTCATGATTCTGGAGTTGCTTTCTCTGCCTGAACCAGTCAACACCTCAACATCTTTTGCCCATTTTAGTGTTCCATAGGGATGACAGGGCTTTTTAAAGAGCTACCCAACCAAGACCAAAGTTTTTTTCCTGGTTTCCAGGGTTTTTTAATCTGTTTTTAAAGATCCCATCCACTGAAAATCCATCTTTTAATTTGGTTAAAATGTCCTTGTTGTTTTTTCATATGCTACAAGACATGTTTTTTTTTTATTGTGTTTGACCTTTATTTTTCCAGGTAAAATGTTTGAGAACCAGTTCTCATTTGCAAACATGACCGGGCCAAGAGGCCCCAGTAGCAACAAGTACATTGATCCATATAAAAATATAAACCCACTGAGCACCAAACAAAAATATATAGGGCAACAAGGAGTGAGCATGCAAATCATGAGAACCGGATACACAGCAGGGAGGAGAAGAAGAATAGATCAGCTAGCATTAAAGGGAAAGAGGGGGGATATAATGTTTTCGTGCATGTATGTGTGTATGCATGCGCATGAGTGTGAATGAAGTGCGTATGAAGTATAGGAGAAAAAGTGTGTGTGTGTGTGTGCGTGTGTGTGTGTGTGTAGCCCATGTGAGAATGTATGCATATAAGTCTGAACCAGGATGATCAACAAGAACAACAGTCAACTATCATCTGTTGGAGCTTTTGCTTGAAAGTGGTAAGAGACATGTCTCTTAATGAAAATGGTAAATATTTACACCTTGATACTGCAATATCCAAATGACAAGTATAAAGAATTGGATTAAGGCAAACATTCAGTGGCGGCTGGTGAACTGGCGCTAGGGGAGGCTCAAACCCATCCCTTAAAAATACCGATTGGGTGCGCCCCAGTGAATCATAGGCCCAAGCGCGCGCACCATAAAGGCTGTGTCTTTCCCGCTGTGACTCGGGTTCGATTCTGGCTTGGATCATTCGCTGCATATCTTCCCCATTCTTCTCCCCAACCTTCCTGTCTCTCTACACTGAACAACTATCAAATAAAGGAAAAATTCCACAAAAAAAACCTTTAAAAAAATAAATAAATAAAAATAATGATTTGTCATGACCTGTTGTCAATCATTCATTTAAATTGCCATTACAAAAACTCTGAAAACTCTCAACATTATCAGGTGTGGCCAGTTTTCATTAATAACACATACCTGTTAACTGTCATGCATTTGGCGTCAGTTTTATTGCCATATTCACGTTTCCCTGCTGTGGTCAGTAATAACTCAATCAACGCACATGTAAGAGATTCTCGTGCGGAATATAAGTCCTTGTGCATGGAGGTTTATCAGTTTCATCTGCATTATGAGTCCGGACTTCTCATGCTTTTCTTTACTTGGGGGTTGGAACCAATGCATGTGTATCACAATCGTTTAAAGTATTTAAATGAAATAAGATCATTGGAAAATTTTTCTAAATCTTTGTGCAGATACTGTTTTTACTGTCAACAGACACAATCCAAATGAGTTTTTCTCCATTTTTTTTAAATTATGCTATGCAAGGTGCCTCCAAAATTTACATACAAAGATGCCACATACATAAACTTGCCACAACCTTAACTGACAGCTGCAAACCATCTAGCCTTCAGATAGCCCAGCCTTTTCAACCAATCAAATGCTAGAATGCTTAAATAGGTTGTCTTGGAAACATAGCCTCCACAGTTGGGTCTTACACGGCTTGTCTGGAAAGATGATAAGAACAAGTTCTCTGAAATATTGGTATGGACAATCTGGATTCCCAAAATATTGGTAGGGACATGTCCCGACCTTCCCTATACAAACTTACGCCTTTGGGTTATAGACGAGAAGCCTGGTGTACCTACAATAACTTAACATTACAAGCCAATTTTTGCTGTTTTCAGACCTACGGCAGGGATGTGTTTGGTTTTGCTTGCAAAACAGGAAAGGTTGCATGAGGACAGATAGAGAAATGAGATATCCCAGCTGAAGTTCCAAGGAAAACTCTGGTTTGCAATAGCCTTCCACCAGGTCACAAACTAATGTGTTTTGCCATAAAACCTACAGTGCCATGAAAAAGTATTTGCCCCTCCCTCATTTCTTATTTTTTGCATATTTGTCACACTTAAATGTTTCAGATCATCAAACAAATTTTAATATTAGACAAAGTATTTTTTTTATATTTTTGAGTATTAACAACCTGTTTACGGTCATGCCACTGCATCTCAAGCAGATTTTAGTCTGGACTTTGACTAAGCTTCTCCAAAATCTTCATTTTGTCCTTTTAAGCCATTCAGAGATGGACTTGCTAGAGTGTTTTAGATCATCGTCCTGCTGCATAACTCAAGGGCGCTTAAGCTTGAGATCACTAACTGATGGTTGGACATTCCCCTTCAGGATTTTCTGGTAGAGAGCAGAATTCATGGTTCCATCAATTACGACAAGTCGTTCAGGTCCTGAAGGAGCAAAGCAGCCCCAAACCATCACACTACCACCACCATGTTTGACTTTTGGTATGATGTTCTTTTTATGAAATGCTGAGTTAGTTTTACGGCAGATGTAAAGGGTCGCACTCCTTCCACAAAGTTCAACTTTTGTCTTGTCAGTCCACAAAATATTTTCCCATAAGTCTTGGGGATCATCAACCAGTTTTTTGACAAATGTGAGACGAGCATTTGAGTTATTTTTGGTCAGCAGTGGTTATCGCCTTGGAACTCTCCCATGGATGCCATTTTTTGCCCAGTGTCTTTCTTATTGTTGAATCGTGAACACTGACGTAGACTGAGGCAAGTGAGGCCTGCAGTTGTTCAAATGCTGTTCTGGGTTCTTTTTGTGACCTCCTGGATGAGTTGTCGATGCACTCTTGGAGTAATTTTGGAATTCTGGCCACTCCTGGGAAGGTCCATCACTGTTCCAAATTTTCTCCATTTGTGGATAAT
This sequence comes from Gymnothorax reevesii, assembly GCA_029721435.1. Lineage (NCBI taxonomy): Eukaryota > Metazoa > Chordata > Actinopteri > Anguilliformes > Muraenidae > Gymnothorax > Gymnothorax reevesii. Next base: position 23,076,982 of record CM056587.1, on the reverse strand, counting down.
GGCTCTGACCGTGATTTGCTGGAGTCCCAAAGCCTTAGACATGGCTTTGCAACCCTTTCCAGACTGATAGATGTCAATTTCTTTGTTTCTCATCTGTTCTTGAATCTCTTTAGTTCACGGCATGACGTGTTGCTTTTTGAGATCTTTTAGCCTACTTCACTTTGTCAAACAGGTTCTATTGAAGGGATTCCTTGATTCAACAGGTATGGCAGTAACCAGGCCTGGGTGTGGCTAGCAAAATTGGGCTCAAAAAATGTGGCTATTCACAGTTAATTAATGATTTACGAAGGGGGGGGGGGGGTGCAGGAATTACTTTTTTGCATAGGGCCAGGTAGGTTTGGATAGCTTTTTCCCCTTAATAAATGCAATCATCTTTTAAAAACCGCATTTTGTATTTACTCGGGTTATCTTTGTCTTATTTTAAAATTTGTTTGATGATCTGAAACATATAGGTGTGAAAAATGTATAAAAAGTAAAAAATCAGGAAGGAGGGCAAATACTTTTTCACGGCACTGTATATTGAAGCTCGACACTGTTCCATCCATTTACCCTAAAGACACATTAAGTACCAGCCATCACATTGTTCAACTGGTAAGTTTATTTTTCTTGAGTTTTATTTTTAGACTCTGTCTAACAAATCTGCAGTATGCTGGCTAGACAGTGTTAGACAGTGTTAGCTTGCCAAGTTACATGACTCATGTCAAATGATGAGAGGACATTTTAAATGGCTCATGTGTTGAACTAGATAAAGGCTATATTCCTAATTTACATGTGGACGTAAGCTTTACAAGGTTGCTAGTTTCTCGGAGCTGGCGATTGGGACCAAGTTTTATCAAACATTAGCAACACATTTTTAGCTGGCTAATGTTAGCTGTTTGATATTTTATTATCTGTTGCTATCACATTTCTAACGTTGTACTGAGTGATACATAAAATACATTTTGATACAGCTACTTTAAGGCTACTGAGTAATACGCTGTCCTTCTTCGCCTTTGGAATCAGTTTCCATTTTCAGCTGCATCATGGTTGCATTACTCGTATATTGCTTCTCACCATTGAGTAACATACACTACTTAGCAAAGCAGAAAACAAGTAGAAGTTTGTGTGTGTGGTGTACAGAGTCTAAATCAAGCAGTTATATACAATATTGAGTTGCGGGCGAGTATCAGAGGGGTAGATGGTCATTTAAATAGAGGCGCAGAGGACTTGCATATTCATAGATCCGCACATTCTTATGTAGGGCAAAGGTTTAGCGTTACATCTATGCCATTTTAAGACACGAATGGATTTTTTCACAAGGGATTGTTTGATTTTTCATCCGAAAATAAACTCTCTCCTCATCGTTAGCTCCCTTGCATTTCATGTTTTGTTCTTGAAGTTAAATTACATACCTTGGTGGATCGCCAATTTCAAGGATCGCAGTTAAATGTCCAAACCTTACTGACAGTAGTACATCACTGCCCGATCAATCCCCTACACCGCATCTGGATCGCTCGGCACTGTGATGAAGTCTTACATCTATACTACACATGTGCAAGAAAATACGCAGTCCCTCCATGTCATCCTGACTGGATGAGTCATCGCAGTTCACATGACGTGTCATTCCAGCTAATATGGCACATAGCCACAGCCATACTGCCTTTCATGGTGTTGGCCTGCAGGCCCTTCTCCCTGCTGCATTCTTCGCCTCTGCCTTAACAAGCCACACCTGTTGCTCGTTAAGGTGGAGGTGAAGTATTTGTATTTAAGGGTTGGCTGCACCAATCTTGGTGCAGCAGTATTCTGAGTTCTTGCCCAGAGCCCTGGTTGGTTCGTTTGTGCTGCTGCTCCCCTCTGGGACCGGTTTATCTTTATAATTGAGATTAAAGATTTTATATTTTTACTCAGCCAGTGCATTTGGGTCCCTTCTTCTGCTTTTAGGTACATGGTCCCAGTCCCCGCCGGTTTTCTGTCTTTAGCCGGCGGGGGCGAATCCATGACACTGCCCTACAAAGGCTAAGTGCAGCAACTACAAAATAGTTTAAACATTAAAAAATGGCTTCAGAGTTTGTTTGCCATCACAACAAACGAATAGTAAGCACATCTATGATAGATTATGACAAACTGACTTGCCATGGTATAATTTAATTCCAAATAAATCCTAACCTCCACATACTTTCACCCCCAAAACTGCATAGCCCTCATTTTACCCAATATGTAGTTACTACACTTAGGCTATGTAGGGCAGCATAGTCCTCACAGAAAACATCCTGATGCTTTATACAGATTACCAACAACATAGCTTGTGCTGTTATGCATTGTCCTGTCAAATAAACAGATAAATATAGGCAGACCGCAAATTGCCAAGGTCACCTCCAAACAACATTTTTTACATGCTGACCCAATTCAGTGTGAAGCCACTGGAGTTACAAATCGGACTGCCTAATTTTATTGCCAGCGGACAAAATGTTAGCGAGTTTCACGATAGCTTTGCTACTTAGCATGCTACAGCTGACTTCCACTATGTGAGCCTTTCTGTTTGGTGAGGACAGCCTTAATTTAATTAAATTTAAAATTTTTTGATTAAGATAATCATCTACTTCGAGTGCATTACTAAATATCAGGAAATATTAACCAACTGGCTATCACTCTCTACTGTTATTTTTTTTCATTATTACATTATTACATCATTACTGTGACGGAAGATCCTGATCTGGCAGAGGGGGCTGATCGGGCAGTGACATGGTGCTCAAGTATTTGTGCTGTGATACACACTTCCATGTTCAGCCGTAGACTGTTTATAGTCAATGGTTTCAGTGCACGTGACTGGTTTTCCCTTTGCGTGTTCATGCTACAGTCAACGCAAGAGAGTTTTATTTATATTGGAACTGTTAATGTTTTTTTTTTTTTCTGTCGAGACATAATCATATTTTTTCACTCCAAACAAATACCATATCTGTATATTGCAAAATGACCTGGCATTGTGTTGCTAGCAATGTGCATCGCTTGCTGTGTTGAGCGGAAGTGCTCATTCCCATATGGAGAATCTACCTCTTTACGTTGAGTGCATCAGCCAATCACGTGCAAGGATTTAGCAAGGACAGCGGTTGTGCCAGTGGCAGCAAATTTTGGAAAATGAATAATGGGGATTGCACAGAATTCATTGAGACCTATGGACTTCTTACAGTCTCCAGGTAGCCTGATTATAAAATCAGTTCACCAAGAGATCTGCACATTATAGATACTGGCCTTGATTTAAAAATCCAGTACTTTTTTGCTGCAAGGTAACAGTGCTACCCGCTGCACCACTGCCCTCATCTAAGTTGATAATTACCCCGTCAGTCCTATTGTTTGTGCTGTTATTGCTGTACATAGCGGCCACATGCAATACGAAAGTAATTATATCTCCCATAAATGAAAAGCTGTGTTAAGCTCCAGCTGCGTAATCACAGATCGAGGAACTAGAAACCAAGGGGGGGCTGACATTTAAAATACGAGAGATTCAGTCTTCAGCTTCTTACAGTAAATACCTGTCGAGGTGGGTAAAGGGATACCCCATACTTATTTATCTTACTTTTCTGTTCTCTATGAACGTGATGAATCCTGTTGTAAATCTTTGCAGACAGAACACCACTGAGGGCCCATCTTCTCGAGGGCGCCCTGTTGGTTTTAAAGCTTGTTTTGAAGTGTCAATAGGACATTAGCATTGACACTGAAGCAGCACAAACCTGGAAGTTCAAAGAAGATCCTCGGAGGATAGGTTGAGGGAGGAGAGTAACAAGAGAGAATCTTACTCCCCACACCTGTCACCTTTCAGGCAATGCATTGCGTCATATACCCACAAGGATACAGATAAACAAACACACACTCGTTCATACGCAACCATGTTCGGGTACACATACAAGGAATCATATTTTATGTTCACTTTTGTTGATGCTGACTGTGTTGGATCATTGAGACAACATCGCTGGCTCAGAATCTAAATGGAATTCATAAAACTTTGAATCTCAAAGCTCTATCAAAATATGCCACACTAGCAGCAGGCGGTTATCATTTGCAAAAATAAGCATTGTTCACTTTTCAGGAGGGATTTCTGAATCAACTGCGAGTAACATGTTCTAAGGGGTATTCATGTGTGTGTGTGTGTGTGTGTGTGTGTGTGTGTGTGTGTGTGTGTGTGCGTGCGCCTGTGAGAGTGAGTTTGAGTATCCCCGTTCAGCAGATAATAAACGAGAAACAGGCACACTCTCTGGCATTCTCCCACTTATTTATTCCGTCTGCAGTCACAGATATCCTGCTGTCAAACTGCTAGAGCATGATGGGAGATGAGGTAAAATCATTGCGGTGTTACTGCATTCTGTACAGTGATTCGCACCGGCTTAGGTGGAGTGCTGTTCCTGCTCGCTAATAAACTCACGTTTCTCATAACGCTGCTGTTTGACTCTGATGGATTGGGCCTCGTGGCATTCACTTACCTCTGCACAGAACACCATCTGAATCCCTCTCTTTGAAGGGCTAGCTCAACTCAAGTTCCTCTGTTTAGACGGCTAGCACAACCTGAGTTCCTCTGTTTGGAGGGCCAGCACAATTCAAAAGCCTGTCTGTAGAGAGGCAGGATAGCCCTAGCCTCTCTCCATAAAGGGTCGGCACCCCTGAGCCCCTCCAATTAAAGTTTGGGCACAAAATGGGGAAGGTCTGAAAAGCGTCCACACCCCGCTAACCCTTCATTTTAAAGGGCCAGCACCACCTGAGGCCCGGACCTTGCAGAGCCAGCTCTGCTAGGCTGAATACTTATGAGGAAGCCATTGTGTGTTTTACCAGGCTTGGCTCTCAGGACACAGGAGGTGCACAGCTTAGAGTCATTCTCTCTTCCTTGTGATGTGGCACATGCAATACAGGGGATGTATCAGCCCTCTGAAAAAGGCAGGAATGAGAGCGAGTTATAAATGAGACATACAGCAGCTCCGTCTCATGGGGACAGAGGTTTTTAGGGCATGAGGGCGAGGTCAAAGGTCACCTGAAGGAGCTGCAAGGGTCGCCTGAAGCTGCTCAGTCCTGAGATTTTCATCCCCTCTTTTATTGGAGCCAGTTTTTAATACCGACACTCTTTTCTCTCCCCATTTATAAGTCCCCGGTGTATTTGTAGGCATGTCTCATTGCAGGCTTCAGACGTTTGATCGACCGGAGGAGACAGTGACTGACATTGACAGAGAGCTCGACTGTGCGTAGTCCGGAGTCAGGCGACGCTCAGCAAGGCTGTTGTGTTTAAATCTCTCAACTTTAATCATATACATGGTGTTTCGCACATCCATGAAATATTTTCGCCGGACTTATGCTTCCATGGCAGCCCTACGAGCTTGCCGGTAAGTACAGTATATTTTGTAGCTTCAAAAGCAAGGTAACAAAGTTACAGTGGCAGTTTGAGGCATCCTAGAATCATTCATTAAATATGCAAGTTTGGCGCTATGGGGACTGCTAATATACAAAGAAGACACATCCACAGTAACAGGATAATCACTCCCTGCAGTCAAGCTGCTTTTGCAGGCTCCGTACTCTCACAAAGTGAGTCCCTCCACCAGGAATTAGGTCTCCCCTACCACACATTTGACATAAAAAAAGTGGTATGGCATGGGCTGTTCTCCTCAGCTCCAGAGTCTAATAACCATAAGCACCATGAATGGCCTGCAGAACCATGAGCCATTAAGAGCAGAATAACTGGGGCCCTATAGTGCCTTCACTCAGGCCCAGTGGCTGTCAGAACGGTCACAGACGCGCGGGCAGCTGCTCGTTCATTTATTCATGGCCCATCCCGGGGCTGGGGACAAGGTGTGCGCTGGAGGAGGGACTGCGGGATTCGTGGAGTTTGTTTAAAAAGATTAGCGGCTCCTGGAGACCTTCTCTGGCGTGCCGCACTTCAGGGGATTAAGAGTGCACTGCGGACACATCAGCCATAATCCTCTGCACAGCCCACTAAACTGGACTGATAAGGTACGGAGGAAAAATATATGTGGAAAATTGTGCTTAAAACTGTATTCACTGCACATTTGGCCAAAATGCCTTGATAATGGAAAGATTTGGGACAGATCCTCCCATTAAACTTGATAAAGGTGCTTAAATGTACAATTTTACATGTTATCTGGTGCATGATATGACATTTCAGGTCCTGATATATGCTAATGATACATACACGGTACGAAGGAAAAATGAATGTGAAAAGTTGTGCGCTGTATTTACTGCATATTTGGCCAAAATGCCTTGATAACGGGACGATGTGGGACTGATCCTCCTATTAAACTTGATAAAGGTGCTTAAATGTCCCATGTTACATGTGAATTGACACATGGTAATTCAGAACCTGACATGTACTCATGATATATGCACACAGTGGTTTAGAGTAAGAGTTTTTGTAAGGGGATTGAGGTCTAGTATGGGTGGAGAGGTTCATATGAAGAGTTTGTTTCCAAAAGGCAATAAGTGTCAAAATTTCAAAAATCGAGATCATACCATAGAACGATAGTCCGGTGCTCCTTAGACATGGTTCAAAAATCCTTTTTTTAAAATTCATACTATAAGGTGTATTTTTTTCTTGGTCAAAGTTAGTCTTTTTCTAGGCGCCAACATACAAAAAGCTGATTCACTCAAAATGAATAAAATGGATAAACAGTTTGGTGATTTGGAAACAAACTCTTCATATACTGCGTGTACCATATGGAGAGTACCAGCTTCCTCAGTACATCAGAGTCACTAAATGTTTGTTTGGTTCAAAGGCAGGATTCTGTCAAAAGATTGTCATTTATGCAATGAAGTGGATAAAATGAAATGACTGCCATCACCACAATTACAGATATCGGCTGTATCATCAGCAATGCTTTTTTGGGGGGTTGGGTGAGGTACTAAATTACATGATTGACAGGCATGGGAGGGTTTATGTTAAAAATAATAATCAGCGTTACAGTTGTCTCTGATCTCAGCTCGAAACCGAAGCCACTGCTGCGTACCACACTGCAACAACGGTGATTACCTCTTAGTGCCAGATGGTGTTCACTGGGAGGTGGAGAGGTGCACTGTAATTAAGGACTGCCGGCTCGAGCTGGGGTGTCCCATTCCTGCAGGGCACCGAAAGGGACACAAAGGAGAAGGACACTGTTAAAAAAAAAATACTTTTGGGACGAACCTGTAAAGCAACACACGTGCAGTGGGTTTGACTTGAGTACCAAGACAAAAAGGGTTGCGACATAAAAGCTCCAAAAAATCTGCTCAAGGAGCCATTTTGTTTCCACAGCGTCAATGGGCACCGTCTCAAAGTGAATGGGTTTCTCCTGTTTTCTCTTTTCTCCTGCCCAAACATTTCCCCCTGTGATGCTTCTCAAAACCAATGCTGCCTTATTTATTGTGTATCCCCCAAAATTTCCTCATTTTCCTTCCAAGAAAAGCAAAAAAAAATCCAATGATTTCCATCATGCAAAATGGCCTCAGTTTTCCACGATGGAAAAAAAAATGGCTCCTTTGATTGAGTAGTCGCGACTCATTCTATCTACAGACTCTAATTTGACTACAATGAAAACAACTTTTGAGTTCAGATGCCTGTTTATAACTTTGAGTGGCGCAATTGAAGAATTAATACAATTATAAGCAATATAAGCAATTGAGGTATTAAGAGGTATAAACTCCAATTCCATGTGTTTTTGGTGCTGAATGTCTCTAAAGCTTACCTTGACAGTAACAATTACCTCAGACCAGGGAAGGCTATCTGAAATAGTTATGCTAATCTCCACCGAACCCTGTCCTATAATTCTGCTCTGTGGTATCAGGCCGATGCAGCAGATAAAGATTCTTTCTTTCCTCTGGAGAAGCGTAGCGTTGTCTGTTGTCACAGTCATTCAGACCAATGATGTCTGAAAGGCAGCCACTGCAGGGGCTCTATGACCTGCTATCAACTGGCCCTGTGGAGCCACTTCCTTTCACTTACTCTTGATAAGTATTTGCTTTTACAGGAAATATAAAATAAAAAGAGTGAAGTTTTGAAAGGCAGTACAGTTCCTAATAGGGATGTATCATTGTTTGTGAGTTGTGCGTGGATACAGTAAGTGCGTTGAATGCACTAGTGTAGCGCCCGTACCACTTTTGATGCTGCCCAAAGAACCATTTGCTTGTTTATCCAAAGTTTATTCATTAGCACTGAGCCCATTATGAGTCCAAATGACATCAAATTTGACACTTGTCCTTGAATCCCCAGAAATACACCCACCAAGCGCGAGGAGCTTTTGAGGACAACATACACTCACTGACAGAGATTGCTCGCTTTATAGTTGGATATTGAGGCAGATCAGTTCTATTTTGGCCTGCATTACTTAATGAAAAATAAAAACATAACAGTTCACAGTTCGACCGTTACAACCTTAACAATTTCAATGTATTCAGTGTTGAATTATTTTCCGCGTTTAACAAAACTCTTCCTGTCATACATTTAATATTTCAAGCACAGTTTTAAAAACTGCATGGGTATGTGTACTGTTGAAAATGACCTTATAAATCTTCAGCTCAAAAAAAAAAAGAAATCCCTTTATAGAATATTTAATGCCAGAATTATGAAAGAAGGTAATGGAAGACAGTGGAGGTCCTGAAGAAAATTGGTCTCATATAACACTTATCAGTTCAGGGTGCTCTCAAAGGAGAAAAACAGCACTCATGTTTAACCTTCTAATATCTATTATAACAATTTGTTGCATCAATTATGGAACTGGAGCCTATTCCTGTATTTCTGGTTGCTTATGGGTTGCTCTCATCTTTCATCAGCCAGCTATTGATTACAAATCAGAGGGAAATGTGCTTGCTCAGGAATGTTCCTGTGAACATTCATTATCATTATGGCAATATCATTGCCAGTAATTACTGTGTGCATCAACCATAAAAAAGCCCACATTCCTACTTAATACAAAAGCAATGAGATAATGTTAGTTTTTTCAAGACTTGTACAAAAAGGTCATGACACTCTAGGTAGGAATCATCTTCTATTGCTATAGGCAATTGTAGTGTATAATACAGAGCAATTTAACTGTATGCTGTGATACCATTTTATAAAGCATGCCTGCTTATATATATATATATATATATTTTTTTTTTTTTCCCGGGATTGAGTGTATAAAGAGGTCATGTAACTTGTTTGTTCACAACCCCTAACAGGATATTGAACTCTGCAGATTGGGTTTTGAGTGTCTCATCTCAATCAAGCCACAGTCCGCTGCTTCCACATTTTTCAAATCTGGGATATCAAAGATTGCTGCTCATTTGCAAACACCCCTTGGGATTCATTCTGGGAGTCTTAGGGAACATGACTGATGTCTTCATCCACTGACTGTTTTGCTCTCCTTCATGACTGATGTCTGTTCATTCAGACTTTGTATAATATATGCTCCTGAAGGTTTATGCTTTTCGCCATGATCCCAGTGGTGTGATGACAGTTTCCTGAGAATGACTTTGCCACCCTGAGCATTTTGGTACTGCAGTTTGGGCCTTTTCTGCGGGCAAACAGGTGAGGAATGTTAAAAACCTGCAAGGAGAGCAAAGTCAGTGAAATCAGATGCCCAGCAATACCAGTCTCACCCAGTCTCAAGTGCGTTGACATGATGGTGGTGACGTGATGTCATACTCAAACCAGTGTTTCAGTTGTGCTGTGGAGTAAATGTAGCATTGAAAGAAATCGGGAAGCCGATAAATATACTTACTTCGAGTAATTACTGCAGAGTAGATTTAAAAGCTACGTTTTGCTGTGTATCTTGAAAATACTGCACACCTGCTTGTGGCTTAGAGACGCATCATTAAGCAAATCACCCTCCACCCCCATCGTGCTGCCAATCCCGTCCCATCCTTTACGCCTCCGTCTCTCCATTCGACCTGAAGAGGGAGGAGAAAGTGTGCTCCTGAATAATGCATTTTCCTGGAGTTCAGCTTCATGAAGGGGCTCATCTGTTCCATAGTAGCAGAGAGTACCGTGGGGGTGGTTGAAGATTTTCAGATAAATATGGGTCACAGAATTTTTTTTATGCCTCCAACAACCTTCCCCACCCTGTATGCATCCCAAAACACTCCAGCCATCCTCAGGACTGCTGGCTGCATCCTGCTGGGCTTCAAAATAGGACCGAAAAAAAGAGACGCTTATGGACAGGTTGGCCCTCAATGTACTTGTCTGTCTTGGGTTTGACTAGGGGATGTTCTCAAATTTCTACGGAAAATCTTCAGAATGGTCTTTGATATTGACTTTCTAGCTAAAGATTACTACTGTCAGCCAACTTGTATGTAGACAGTTAATTGCAATGATGCAGGTGATGCAGGACAGTGATGCAGGACAGCAGGCATATGAATGTTTTTTATTGCAGAGGTCGAGCAGGAGAGCTGCCTAAATAACCTGCCTGGCAAATATGCTGGGGAGTGCCTATAACAATGTGGGGAAGCCTTTCTACCTGAACAAGCTTTGTAAGCTGACACTTTATACATGGCAAATTTTTTTCTAGAATTCTCTTCAGTTTGAAAAAAATATGACAAAATCATGCTTTTGCCCATTGTTTCACAAAATAACAGTTTTTGCACTCTGTGAACTTAGTTAGTACCACATTGCATCTTTACCCAGTTCATGTGTTTCTGAACAAGGAACTGACATTGCGCAATTCAGGGTAATTCTTAAGACCTTTTTAGGTTATTTTATTTATTTGTTTACTTTTTTTTGCTCATGGCCTGTGAAAGGGGATGAACACTGATACATAATCACAAACAGACCATTTCACTTCAATTTCTGTAAGGTACATGATTGCTCTCCAGATTTACAAACCTCCTTGGAAATTGTCTCCTTACTGGCATCGCATCACACCACTAAAAAAAAAAATAAATCAAATCAAATAGCAAGTTATGAGAAAATCAATTATAATGAGCTTTTAAAAGGAATACACATTAAAGATATGGTAGTAAATTAAGTGCTATTCATGAACCCAGGACACCCTTATCCTATTTGATATATCTTTTAAATATTCAAAATTGTTGGAAACATTACAGCTCAGTGAGATGTTACCACACGTTTATGCGGTTGGGGGAAGGGAGGAGGCGAGTGATCGCGGTTTGATTGTCTCCCTGCTAGTGAAGTCTCCAGACCAGCGCCCTTGCTGCTGTATTAGTTTACCGACAGTGCGATGCTATAGAGTGAAATGCAGTGCTGGAGCAGGCTTGTGAAGCCGGGATGTGAAAGTTATTCAAAGTAGGCGAGTTAATGCCTTTAAAGTGGAGATAAAACCCACAGCTCAGCTGGAGAAAATGAGGATTAAAGGCCAATTGGATCTGCCCCCTGCTGCTGTAATGGCATCAGATTCCCACAGATGAATATGGCAGAAATTAGCACTCACCAGCCAGCAGGAATATAAACTCAGTGGCTCAGCATCCGCTGCCAGACTGTACATGTCAAGGGTCTGGTTTTGTGTTTATGTTTTATGTCATGATTATGCCTTTTCTTTATTCTTTTTGGTTAATGTATTCTCAGGTTTTCAGTTCATGCCATTTTAAATTTCTTTGCACTTGTCTCCCCTGCCTCGTGATCTAGTTGGTTCAGTCCGTCTCCCCAGTCTGTGTGCTCACCTGCTTCGGGTGATTTCAATGGTTTCTGGTGTTTCATATCATTACTTCAATTCTCGTTTACTTCCTTCGCCTTGCTGTTCTTGATTACTAACAAGACTAACATTTATATTTTATATCATAGTCCACTAACCCAACTAATCCATGTATATATTACTAACTCACTAATGAGCACTTTAGTTAATCTGTAAAGCTGCACCTCTACTAATTAGTACTAATTCAGTCTCAGCAATCGCCCTGTTCTAGTCTCTGCCTCTTCCTTGGCTTTCCCTGTCTCTCCCTACGTTTTGGCGAGATCTCTCGCACGTGCTTAAATGCTTTCCTGCACTCATTGTCTGTACACTTAGAACACCCCGACCGGAGCTGTTTTACTGTCATAGGATGTCTGCGTGATTCCCGTCCGTGTCTTGGCTTTCGACAATTATTGTGGTTTAGGATTTCCCCATGTGTACCTTCCCTTGTAATTAGCTCTCATCCCATTCACCTGTTCCCTGCATAGCATGTGACTTCCCTTCTGTCTATTTGGAGTCCTCACTGCTGTTCTGACTTTGTCAGAACGTTGATCAATATTCTTTGAGCAGAGTCTTGTGTATGCAATTGATTATTGTTTCTCATCGACTGTCTCGTCCGACCAATATTCTTGCCATTGCCTTTTTTGTATCGTTTTAGTCTTCCTGGATTTCGTCCCATTTTTGTATGACCACGTTTTCTGTGTTTGGATGCCCTGTGTATGACCCCCTGCTATGACTACGACTTTTTGCCTGCTGTCTATGGACTGTTGCACCTCTGTTTTTCTGGTTCTGACCCCGGCCTGTCTAGTCGACTTTGTTTTTGGATTTTGTTTTGTGGCTTGGCAATTGTCTATTGGTCCTGACCGGGCATTCATTAAAGGCATACGTTTTTTGGATTTCCCTCTCTCGCGTGTGTTTTCTGAACGCACCGTCACAGTACAGACATACAGAGGAGGATTCTTCCTCAAGACCACCATCATCCCTTCACAAACCTTCATTTTATTGTGTTGTTTGCTTGGTTTGTTAGTCTGTGACTGGGGATTGGCTTAAGACCATAGCTCCTCTGAAAGCTTTTCTGAAAAAGAATGAACAGCTTTTATCAATACAGGGCTTAACACACTGAGGATAGACAGTCTTCTACAGACTGATTTCAGATGTTAGAAAGAGCAGAGAAAAGATAGGAATGTCTCCAGTATGGCATTAAAATCAAAGCTGTACCACAAAAATGTAGCATGATACCTTCCTACAGTACATCCCCAGCCTGCCAGCAGATTCAAATCACCTCTTCAGACACAGTTCCATGCAACCTCTTGCTTTTGTTAACACCAGTAATAACCTCTGCACGTCTAAGATGAGCATATCTTAGCGATCTTACAAAAACTGAAGGAATCCGCCAGCACTTACTTACTTTTTGCACTGCGGCAGCATGTCCTTTTGCCTTTGACCGAGCTTTGTTTCGAAAATAAATTTGTCGGTGACCGTGACACAATACGAAAGAAAAAGCAATGCAAAGGTGGTTGCAGAAGGGTTATCTGAGGGATACCGAGCCATTTGCGAGTTCAGTTTGAAATTTGGTTAATTTATACGCACTCATGGCTATCCATAAATGTAGCGGTGAGGGAATGTCAATGGCTGCCCGTTCCCTTCAGTAAGAGTGACTCCCTTGTGGCTCAGTCAGTAACGGAGAATTGACAGCAGGTCCAACCTGGGAACTTTACTGCTTCAGTCAGTAAATCTCCTCTGGCCGACTGGGTGTCGAATAGTCACGGACCCCACAGGTTAGAGAGATGGAGCACGGGGTGTGTGACTCTAGCACTGGCCCAAAAACAACGGAAAACACAATCAAAAGAGTGAGCAGAGTACAGGAAGTGCCCCCCCCCCCATATATCCCCCACCCCCACCACCACCTCCCCCAGGGCGTTGGCCAGCGTCTCTCCATGACGACATCAAGACCATTAAAGAGTAATTGCCTCCGTTAACCCCTCCGGCGACAAGCTTCCCCCCCGACATGCCCCTCTCCTCCTCCATGAGCTCCTCATAAGGAGTTAACAGAAAGGGGGAGAGGGGTCCCATAAATTTCAGCAGATTAAATTGCTCGTCGCTGCCGCACGCTTACTTACTCATGCACCCACAGGTCCTTCACAGCATCATGAATAATGGCGCACTCCTGTTAGACTCCTCTCTTCTTCTCTTAATCAGGCTCCAGAATGCAGACTGTGGGGTGGGGGTGGGTGGGGGGAGATGGCAGGGAGATAAAATGAGATGGAGAGCTCATTTTTTTAAAAAGACGGACAGACAACCTGAAGGACAGAAGAATTGTCCTTGATGAATCAATCCACTTGTACATTGATTATAATACCCAAGATTTACTGAAAAAATTAGTTTATCACTTCGCATTTAATTCTCATGATGGTGACATCATGATCATGGTAGAAGCTCTCTTAATCTAGCTGCCACTAATTTGGCACAGTAGTCCATCAATGTGAAAAGTGACAAACTGGTTGAATGAAACACATACTAAGGACCCCACCGGTAATCTCTATAAGATCAATCTGAATTATGAATGCAATCAGGTAATTAAATTAACACATGTCCTCCGGCTGTAATAGGCAAATACGAGGAGTAGCATCCACTGTATCAGCAAGGCTGATGACAGTAAATGTGTAATGTAAACTCCACTAATTTACAGCGCAGTTCTTCCATTTCGTTTTGTTACCTGCTCATTACTGCTCAGTATGCTCATTATTATACAGAGGGGAACAGGGTAATGATAATATGACACATCACTTTTATTATTCCGCTGACACATTTATGAGACCCTGTATTTATTAATATTGCCAGTGTGGAGATTTTGCGAAGCTGTTTATGAATAACCCCCATTAACACGAACTAGCACCAGGCTGCCGCTGCTTCACAACTGGCACGATGGGCCAACCAAATGAGAGAGAGAGAAAAAAAGAAATTTACAAGTGAGTAGCTACCTCGTACAAGCGCAGTCATTACAGTCGGGCCACTGAAAAAGACAGGCTCAGAGGCTGATTCTCAAGAATATAATTACATGTCCAGGAGAGTATGTGCTTCCTTCCTCACTGTGTAAATATTAAACAAGGAAAAATATTTCCAAACACGCTCTCTTCTCAGAAATGAGTGTACTGTCAAATAACATAATGAAAACTGTAAGTCCCACTCAGGCAAGTACAGGCAGTTCCTTCCCACACTGTCTCATCTACTCGTATCCGGAGGGACAAAGAGCAAGTATCTGCACAAACACATATAACGCATTAAAAATACATTACATATGTGATTTTTAAATAGCAATATTATACGAGATAATGTGTAATACAAACCCAACTCAAGAAGTCGGGACAGTATGGAAAATTCACCTAAAGCCACATAAAAATTAACAGAAAGCAGTGATTTCTAAATTTACTTTGACTTGTATTTCTTTGCTGACAGTATGAAGACAAAGTATTCAATGTTTTGTTTGATCAACATCATGCTATTTGCCATTTTACATCCATTCCTGCAGTTCATTCCAAAGAGGTTAGGACTAGGGAAATTTGACAAAAGTGATGAGGTCAAAAATTTGAATTATGGTGTGATTTGAAACAGCTGATTCAGTAGGTGAATGTAATCGTGATTTGAGACCAAACAGCATCCAGGAAAAGCCTAGTCCTTTGGCAGCAAAGATGGACCAAGGATCTCCAGTTTGTCGCTTAATGCATGTGATAATAATTAAAAGTTATAAAAGCAACGTTCCTCAATGAAAGGTATGACAGGATTTGGAAATTTGAGCCCCACAGAACAATAATTGTCTAACTCCATTTTTTGTCATTTTGAGAAAACAGCTTTGAAAGATTTCGACATTGTCAAATTCTGCATTCCAGTTAGCATTAAAAACCTGTCTTGAAGTGAGGTCCTTTGAATCTTCACCTTCATGGTCAAAGTATTTTGGGTAACACTTTACTTGAAGGTATCGTCATAATAGGGATATGAGACAGTCATGAACATGTCATAAGCATTATGTCAATGTCATAAACGTTGTCATTAAGTGTCATTTGGTTTTTGAGATGATAAGTTGACATTGTTTGGGTTGTCTTGATTATGACAACTTTGTCATAAGAGTGACATGAGACTGTCATAACTGTCACATGACACATGTTTGTTGTCAACGTTGACAATTTTTGTTATTTTTGCATGTTTCTGTCATGATTTGTGGCCCACCGGCAAGAGACAAAACCGGCGGGCGCTGGGACCATGTACCCCAAAAAGCGGTGAGGGACCCAAACACACAGGCTAAGTAAAAATAGAAAAGCTTTAATTTAAATTATAAAGATTAAAACAGTCCCAGAGGGGAGCAGCAGCACAACGAAGCATAGGAGGGCTCAGGAACACAAACAAAATACTGCTGCACCAAGATAGGTGCAGCCAACTCTTAAATACTAATACTTCACCTCCACCTTAACGAGCAATAGGTGTGGCTTGTTAAGGTGGAGGCGAAGAATGCAGCAGGGGGAAGGGCCTGCAGGCAAATACCATGACAGTTTCACTTAAAAACCAAGAATTTTGGAGATAGACCACTCTTGACAAACTTCGACAAACCTTTAAGCACAACAATACATAGTTACATCCACAAATGCCAGTTAAAAATTTACTGTGCTTAAAGGAAGCATTATGTTGACTGTGTCCAGAAGCCCCATCAACTTCTCTGGGCTCAGAGGCATTTGCTATGGGCAATCAGACAGTGGAAACATGTTGTGTGGTCGGGACAATTAATATTTCAGGTCTGTCTTTGAAGAAGAAATAGACACCGTTTGCTTTCAGTCAGAGGACTATCCAGACTTTTACCGGCAACAAGTTCAAAGGCCATGCACTGTCATAGTATGCCATTGTGTCAGTGCCCTTGGGCAGGGTAAATTGAAACTCTATGAAGGAACCATTAATACTGAAGTGAACACTGAGATTTTGGATCTTCCTTCAAGTCAACTTCTTTTCAAGGGGACACCCATGCATATTCCAACAGGATGATGCAAAACTGCACTGCACACATCACTTAAGGCAGGCTTCCATAAGAGAGGATGAGGGTGCTGGACAAGCCTGCCTGCAGTCCTAACTTGTCCCCAATAGAGAGCATCTAGTGCATTTTGAAATGCAAATCGTGGCAACATAGACTACCCCCCATTGCTGCTTACCTTATTACTTGTTTTCAGGATGAATGGGACAACAGTACACCTGAAACATTGAAGCATTTGGTATCTTCAGTCCCTGAACTTTTGTGAAAAAGAACGGCAATATTACAAAGAGGTAAATATTTCACAGTCTCAGCCTTTTTTTTTTTTTGAAATATGTAACAAGAATCAACAATGAAAGAATAGTTTATTTCGAAAAACAATGAAATGAATGTGGTGAAACATCAAATAATGTGGTGTTGTGTTGTTTTTATGTAATACGGGTCAAAAATATTTTACTTATCACTGGTTTTAGTTTTAATTTTTATTTAGACACCGTCTCAACTTTCTCTGGTTTGGGCTATAATATAGAAGCAATCTTGGAGTGCGATGAACACATGAATATAACCATGTTTATTTGCTTCAGTGTTTCTTTACAGTCATTTATTTATAACCCTGAAAATGCATTTATAAAACACACATGCGTGCGCGTGCGCACACACACACACACACACACACACGCGCGCGCGCGCACGCACGCACTCACACACACACACACACACACACACACACACACACGCACTCACACACACACACACGCACACACACACACACTCACACACACACGCACACACGCACACGCACGCACGCACGCACGCACGCACGCACGCACACACACACAAAGTCCTGCTCCCAGTCTCCCACTTTGCAGAACAGATGTCACCTCTCCCTTCAGGTTGTTGGTGGAAAGGCCTGGAACAGAGCACGGTTCCGCAGACCTGAGCCCAGCAGAGACATCAGACAGAGCCTGTTAAAGAGACACAGACAGCCCCGAGGCAGAGACTGATCGATTCCTCAGCCCACCTTTATTTTCTCCAATGGGGAGAGAAAGACGGGAGAAGAATAATACAGCGAAGGTGAGTATCATTCATTACTCCCATCCTGCGCTTTGGATGCACATGACTTTGTAGTAATTAATCTTAACTGCGTTCAGTAAAACAGCCTCATATGGGCTCAGTGCTCGTGTGGGGTTCTGAGAGGGAGAGAGTTAGAGGGTGTGCGGCCCAACCGCACACTTATTAAACAGCAGTAAACTCATTAATATTCTTTCATGCAAACAGGGGAGGATTGTGTCTCACAACTCTGGAGTAATTAAATCTCACTTTTTTGTCAGACATTCAGGAAACTCAGACATTCATGGCCAATAGTACCCTGACTCCACTTGGTCTGTGACTGCCTTTCTTTCTTTAGGTTAGAGCCTAAGCTCCAGTGACAGTAAATCTTAACATATAGCAAATACAACACAGCATATAACAGCATTCTAGATGATTCTGTGGTCTCTGTTTTGCAGAAACAGTTAGCATGAGATATCTCCCTGTTTCATAGGGTCACTATCCCTGTATTGAAAGTGAGGTCCGTGCGTAAGATTGGTTGACAGTATTGAAGCAGAACTTGACTCTCTGCAGAGAGCTCAAACCACCCCAGTGAACACCTCTGGGATCAATTGGAATGCTGACAATCTCTCTGGCTTCACTGCCCATCATCACCAGGGGACCATAGTAATGTGTTTGCTAAGTGGAAGCAAATCCCAGCAGCTATGTTCCAACATTCAGGATAAAGCCTGCCCAGAAGAATAGAGGATAAATAGAAACTCCATATTAATTTACATATCGATCTTCAATTTTCGAATGAGAAGTCAGATGATTTGCCATCCTCTGTGTGTTTTGCTGTGTAGAATAGCTGTGAGATCTAAATAAGAGTCTGCCATGGTCTTACAGTGAATCAGATTTTGTTGCAAGGAAGCCGGCTGGTTGCCACCTCAGTCAGTCCCAGAATTTAAACAACCAACCCCCTCCTATCCAAGACTGCTCCTCGTGCGCATAACGGTTTCCAATACGCCTATATAAGCTATTTTTGCTTTTTTGTCGTGACCATTTGCAATTCTTGATTTTCACCTGACTTCACAAGCCTGAACAGATATCGATATCTGCTACCACTGCAACCCTCAGACAGTGAAATTCATGACAACTGTGAGATATTCCTTCAGGTTTGTCGCGTTCTCTGCTCTATTATGTGAATTCATGATTGATTGGTAGAAACATTCCTTTTTTTCTAATGGTGCATTTCAGACATCCTGGGAACTGAGAACAGTCCCAAATCTCAGTAGGGAAAGTGCTCTCAAGCACCTCTCCTCGTGGTAATTCCCACCGGGGAGCCCCGGTATGATTTCTGAGCTCTAAATTTGTAAAAATAATACAGAATCCATTCAGTATTATGCTGTCAGAACCACAGTTACTGTGTAGCAGCAGTAAATGAGAAATGTAATAACTACTACATTGTGAAATGAGATGGTATCTTGAGTCATGTGACCTGCTGATCACAGATGTTCTGTCATAAATAATAACGTAAACTGGCAATCAGATAAATGCGGCGCATGATGTTTACTGATGTTGAGGGAGTAAATAACACTGATATATAGATAGATAGATAGATAGATAGATAGATAGATAGATACTTTAATGATCTAAAAGGAAATTTAGACATCCCGTAGCACTTAAGACACATACTTATACTGTACATTCAACACACACAAGTGTGTTGTTGTGTGCCAAGTGCGCCAGTAGGGGAATAGTGCAAAAGGTGGATCAAAGTGTCCATAAGTCTGTAGGGATGAGGCTCAAAATCACAGTCCGTGATAGCAAGGGTAGTGCAAGTATTCAAATAATATGTTATATCAGGTAAAAAAAAAATCTTGTACAAATAAATCCCCTTATTGATGTTTTTCCCAAGTACTTTTCAGGAACACATCTGGGTGGAAATGGAAAGTTTAAAATGGGAAATTCCCAGTTCCCAGAACAAATCAGCATAATTGTGCAGCTTCCTTGGAACGCCACGGAAAGGTTTGATCTTCCTCAGATTTCTGTAGTTCGTATTGAGCTAATCAATAACCCTGCCAATCAGCTGAACCACTAGGCCTAGCTAATGTTTGATGGCAACAGAACATTCCCATTTGTTTGTCTACTTGGTTTTTGCAAACAAGTTTGGTGTTAGATGACAATCTGTTTAAGAACCACTGAAGTTCGGAAGCATAGCTACAACTAAGTGGTCCCTGGATTGAGGGACTTCAGTGCCTGGAGAGAGCATTAAAGAGATAGCCAATTTAAAGATAATTCCCAAATATTCAATATTATATTAATATCAATATTTTACTGATCCCAAAAAGCTGCGGGGTTGAAGACTTTTTGCACTTAATGACTGTAATCTATCAGTGTATTTACATTCGAGGGGCAGAAGGATGGCAGATAGCAACTGTTGTCAAGGCCCATGTCATGTGAGTGAAAACCAGCAATAATTAATCTTACTTGCGGGAAATTTGGCTTTGTGTTGAAGCTCCAAGCTTTATTTCCATGCATACTTATACACAATATACAGTCTTCTACTATTGCTGCATTCAACGGTTACATTTCACATTTCAATAATTGCTTGCAAACCAAATAACCTGTATATGCAATTCCCTGACAGAATGATGGATATTGTTTAATGATAATTTAACATGAACAGTACAGTACATGCCAAGGGTATGTGCCCTCACACGGGAACAGAGCAGAGTCATTACAAACCTCAGGATATTGAGAAGGCTTATGCCATCGCCTCAATTACTCATCCACACTGATCTGAATAAGCTTTACAGTCATCTTGAAACCCTACTTCTTTATTTGGGATCTTATATTTTCAATGAATGCCAATATACCTGTGAATCATCCTGATGAAACATAATGCCACTGATGAACGGTAAATTGATCGCGTAAAAACTATATTTCCCAATGGAGTCAATTAAACTAACATCCACCCCTACGCTGGATGCTGGTGGAAAAATCCCTTGATAACTGTCCACTGTTAATGCAGTTTAACATCCATCATTTAAGGGTCATAAAGGGTTGCGTTACGATGCTCTTCAACTGTTGAAGCCGCCAGGAATAAAATAAGGAGAATGATGAAAAAACGTTGAAAAATTTTTATATGCAAACCATTCTGAACATCCACAGATTCCCTCAGATTTATCTGACTATAATGGATTCATTTCCATCCCTTCACTAACTCTTTATATTTACGGTTTAATTTGTAGAGGCTATTTTCGAGCAACCATTTTTCCTTGTTGTTCGTTTCTAAATTAGAAGAAACCCAACTACTGTACATGGGGCGTATTTCTGCAGCAAATGATAATTCATAAGAAATACCAATTTCACACATTCCATCAGCTTTAATAAAAAATAAAACCAAATTTGGGTGCCATTTATCTTCATAGTAATAAACCCTGTCCACAAGCCTTCACCACACAGAGCTGGTATTTTGGCTGCAGTTTGTTTAATTAAGGGACAATGAATGTATGTTTTTTTTTTAATTCAAATGATAAACAACTCAAGTAAACATACTTCAGCACCGTTTCACAACAATTGTTACCAGTGCTACGATTCATCAGCAAACAGGGGAAATAACAACAAAAAAAAACACCCACAGGCGTTATTATTGGCTGTTTGGGTAGACTGTTGTTATAGATCTTGCCAGAAAAAAAGCAAGAAAAGACTGTCAGGGTATAGTTTACTACCTCAATAGGAAAAAAAAAACCCCTGAAAAATGTTTGTTTTGTTTTCTGTTTAAAATGGTGCATTAAATGACTGTAAAAGTGCGTGCCCAAGGCTATGTTGTGCCTTCTGCATTAGTAACAAGTTCTATACCGTGTCTAACCCGCACCCTTCACTTTGGTCACATGACCTGCATAACAAATAGAGACACAGTTCTGAATGAGCCATCATGGCTATGGTCCTAACAGAGGATTTCCACCATTAGACCCAGTCCTCATTAATTTAGGATGCACTCACTGTGCCATGTGCCATAATGTTTCACTCCTCTGTATCTCCCTCTGCCATCCAAAACATACCATTCCTGCCCCATTTAGTCTGCTTTATAATTATTCAAACACTATGGTCCATGCGTTTGTTTATGGTGCTGTCATTGGCAAAAATTATTTAATTCATTTGTTCACTTGCTGTCAGACTCTAATTTTATTACTCTGGGTGATTTGCGTTATTGGGTTGTTCAATATTGTATTGTTTTGATCTGTCATTCCTGTTTGGGGTATAAGACTTGGTAGATTTAAAGTAAAAACCCAAGATGAAGGTGTATATCGCTTATATTTCGTATGCTGGTTTTGGTAGTAAATGTTATTTTTTTTTATTAATTAGCATTTAGATTATTGTTTGTGCAGCCGATTTTGATGTTCACTTATGATAACTAATTTTGAATCACACTTATATCTTTCAAATATATAGTAGATTAAATAGAAGAAATAGTGCTACACCATGACAAAGACTCAAAACATTAATTGAAAATTTGCAGGGTCGATTTGGAAAGGAAATAAAATACGTAGCGGCCAGCTCTTTCGCCTGATTCTAACCCCATAGGACTGTAGTGGGATCAACCAGATAAAATCTGTGGTGTGCATGCACCCATCTTTAAAGACATTCCCATTGAAAATTTTGCAGTCCACATTAAAATTTATTGAGAACGATACCTTAGTAAAACTTAATATTCTCAAATACTAATTCTTAAAATTAGTAATGTGGTCATTTAATGTCATGGTAGATACTTTGATTCAAAACCGCTAAATGAAGTAACTCTCCTATAATCTGAAATCTTTTCTAACCCTAAATACCTGAAATAAATCACATCAAAATACCTTTGGGGTTCATAAGTTATTCTTAGTACAAGCACTTTTGTTGAATAAAATAGCGAGAATGACTTGTAAAGTGATTCAGACTTTTTCAGCAGTAGTGCACTTACCATCAGGCACACATAATTGCAATATGTTCATCGTCACTATTAATTGTGGAGAAAAAAAGTAAAAATGTTTATTTTCCTTTGAATCATATCCTATCATTAATTTCAATCAAAACAGTTGCCACTCATACTTTCTCTTAGATAGCACTCCGGCTGTTTATCACTGCAGAGCCAAATGCAGGTGAAAGAGTTCCAATGACTGACTGTACATGATGCTCGTAGATTGGTACAAAGACTTGATTTAAGGAAAGTTTTTCACAACTTCAAATATAGCACTTAATATGCAGTTGCCAATGTGTTCAATACATTTTGCAGTTGACTCACTAAGATTCCAGGCCTCTGTGATAAAGAGAATGTGGTTGAAATTTACCTCCCCATTTACTTGCATTGAAAAAGCCACAGATTCGCATTGATACAAACAAATCTGTACTTTCCGACATACCATGATATTTATGCACTCAATAATAAAGGGCCTGTTTCTGTTAGCAATTTCTGTGCTTGTTTTGTTTTCTTTCCAAGTACTGAATTTCTAGGGATTTCAGTTCACAACTCTCCCACCTAAGGGGTGTACTTTGAAGAAATTTCAACTTTTGCCAGGCTTCCTTTGTGTGAGCTGGCTCAATAAAGCCTAAACTCACAATCAGAGATACCATAGGTTGCAACTGCAATTTAGCCCGGATAAAAGAGACCCACCTTTGTGAGCCTGGCTTTAGGCTCAACATACGTTGCTAGCAAACTAATCTCTCTTTACAGTACAGCGTTCAAATCAAATTCATATTTCCACACTTCTATAGCTCCTTTACATTTTTAATTTAACAAGCTAAAATAAACTCAATGTGTCATAGAGTGATAATGCAAATATGGTGAATAAGAAGTATGCACTGAAGCCCTGGATTAAGCTTTTTTTTTTTTTTCGTTAATCACTCGGTTGTTTTTTATTTGTTTCTTAATTATTTTACATAGTGGAGTAGTATTGCTACAGCTCCAATATGTGACAGTGACAGTGTGGAACTTCTCAAGGGTCAGGGCCTTGATGCTTTTGTGACCAATGCTAACCACGTTATGCTCATTCCTCAACGGTCAGAATCCCTCCCGTCTCTACCTTTGAATCTCCGCGGTTTTTTCCCCTCTCTCTCCTTGTTATTTAGTTTCAGACCGTTGAATCCTCTGCTGAAAATACAGCTTATGTTCTCAAGCCAAAAAAAAGAAAATAATAATAATACTGAAGTTGTCAGAAATGAAACTCTTGGCAGCAGAAAATACGGGAAGCTCGGAGTGTCCAGGATGTGGGTTCTTTGGGGAGGAAAATGAGAGATTTGACTTCAGAAGTGCTAATGCATGTCTGTGCTTAAGCATATCTCTCTCAGCAGAGAGGCTGGATGTCTCTGCCAGGTTTCCCCATCCGGTGAACCAATGCCCTCTCTCCATCCTCCGCGCAGAGCCTTTGACTTTGAAAGAAATTTATCACATCTGAAAGGTTTGAGAATCTAATTATCCGTGTCAAATCAGTATTCGGCCAGACGGTAGCTTTGGGACGATTGCCCTGGCATGTCAGTCCACCTTAAACACTCCGCAGGTGACACACTTTTAGCCACACTCACCCCAGAGACGTTCGCACTCATCTCCTGAACGGATCCACCTCATTCTATCGCATCGCCATAACTCTTCTACCCAAATCTTCGCTGTCTTTTTTGATCGGCGCAATGATTGAGGAGATAACCAGTTTCCGAAGTGCTGTAATGAATTCGTCGCCAGCCTCATCTGTGTAATGACACAGGTTTGTGTGATTCTGCGGTCCCCGGGATAAATCTGTCGCGTAAAATGCGAGACAGACGGGCGGAGTTTTCCGATTGCCAATGAGTGCCACGGCACCTGTAATAGGGTGCATATGAAAATGTCAGAGTGCAAAATGAAGCTGTATATCACCTTTTCATTAGTACACATCATGCACTCAGAATGCTGTTTTTCTCCTCTTTGGAATGAGGACACTCAGCAGTTAACACTCCGTTCACCTGCTGTGGTGAAGTACTACATAATGAGGGAATGAGCATTTGCATCAAAGAGAGATGACCTGTCGCTTATCACGGATCTGCATGCTGTGACAGGAGGATTTGCATGTTTTGTTTATGGGCCATCTATTATCCATTTGAATTCTGAGGACCGCATTGCTCCCTGGAAATTCAAGGAGAATGAA
Source organism: Gymnothorax reevesii (assembly GCA_029721435.1). Classification (NCBI taxonomy): domain Eukaryota; kingdom Metazoa; phylum Chordata; class Actinopteri; order Anguilliformes; family Muraenidae; genus Gymnothorax; species Gymnothorax reevesii. Next base: position 23,052,176 of record CM056587.1, on the reverse strand, counting down.
CAGTAGTTAAGTGTATGAGTGAACGTGTCATCCAATCTCCATCCGTCTACTACATTGGTTAGCAATTCTGCTGCGAAACTGTTGTAGGGGTCGGTTTGTGGGGGCCGAGCTTAACATTCTTTTTAACAAACTATACAGCAGTATGGCAGAGCACTGGGTGCCTGAATATCTCATTGCAAGGTGGTTTAAAGTAGTTGGTTTAAGAGTAAGCAGAGTTCCCTAAAATGCAAACTGCACTCAAAGCACACCACAAACCTCAATACTTCATGAAGAGGCAGATTTACTTAGCAAATGCGAATATCCCCAGTGCAGCATATGATCTGAGAAAGAGGATTTCATGACTAATTTATTAAATCAGCTGCCCGTCAGAGATCAAGCCATAAACAGCGTATAACCAGGAAAACAATAATAACATACAGATTTACAGTAGTCTGAAAGTTCCAGGGAACTTGAAACTTAAACGGTCAACCACCAGGCCACACCCATTTGGAAGTGGAGTACAAAGCTGAAATAAAATAACAAAGTAGTTTAGATCCTAAAGATGTTTTATGCAGTTTCTTCAATTTTGATCCATATTTTTGCCCGCTTTGAGGTTACAGGTCCTTCAATCAGGTGTCTGTGGGTGAAGGAATGTCTGAGGTCACAAAATGACCATTTTTCACAAATCGTCAAGACTCATATTCTTATGTTAATACATGCACAATATCTACATAACAAGTTTCCGCTTTTTATATTAGAAAGTTCTAAAATGGACGCCTTTAGTTTTACAACATGACCACCCTACCATGCCTACTTTTTGGGTTGTGGGGCTGAAAAACAATCTCAAAGTAATGTACGTATGTGCTGAAGATGTTGCATACAAAGTTTTGTCAAATTTGATCATTATTTGTGACTTCAATATGTTATAAGTTGAATTGTTTTCAAATGAAAGAGGAGTGATGATGACGACCGATGACAGAATTTACGCCGTACTAATGATTCAGCTGGTCCACAATCTTACTTCTGTCTGGCCTACCGAGCCAATGTATTTTTTGCTCCCAAATGAATGACGTGCGCGGCAGTAATGTTAGCTGGAGATGTGGTGGTGGATTACTGGCTCTGGGATGCAGTGGTTAGCTGCTGCGCTAGGAAAGTGGAGGCTGTACTTTGGCCGAGCCGGGGATGTCCTCAAGGAGTCCTTCTGTAATACTTTTACCTTGAGTTTTCACTTCGCCTTTAATTTCTTGTCGCCATTCTACATGCAACACCTCTCTCATCTCTTGGCAGTTTCGAGTTGGCGACTGTCCCATATCGGAAGGAGTGTCTGAGGTGAGATCAGCTTGTGCCTGATGGATGATTCCTTCTCCGCAAGCTTCTCTTTCAAAGGCCTCTGCTTCAGCACGCACTGCAGGAAATGTCTTTGTTGGATTCTCAGCAAAAGACATTGCAGCTCTTGCTTGACTGGCCCAGTTATAAGTTATAACACCATGGAAACCTATGCCCATAGCAGATCATCCTCAGCCGCGATCTCATTATCTTCCTCAGCCTGTTATCTTTAACACAGCTCCCATTACCACAGAACAAAAAGCCCAGACTCCCTCCCCAGCTTTTTGTCCACTTTTAAAATTTGGGCATACAACTGAGCCAGTGATAGCTTTTTTTTTCCAAACAAATTGGCAATGGCAGTTAAAACTAGTTTACAGTGTCTTGTGCAGTCACTGGTAAGAATAATGTCTCTCAATTTGTACCACTCTCTAAAGCACTCAGTATGAGATCAACTCTTTGTTAGTCTGTTCAATGCTGTGTCCATACAAGGGCCTCCATTTGAACCTGCTGGATACTGAAGATAATGCCTTTCTTACCACTGTTATATTTAGGCATCCATACAGCCCATGCAGGAACCATGTTAAGCCGAGTCTCATCCCGACGCGTCAAATAGCGACCCTACCTGACCAAGCGTCGATATAGGAGGAAAAAGGAGGCTTCTGGCATCGTTATTTGATGCCAGTGCAAAACCTAATCCCTAACCCTTAACCCAAACTCTCACCCGAAGCATCAAATAAGGACGTCAAAACTCTCTTGCGACTGCATTGCACACTCGGGCTACCTGCCTCATCCTCCATGTTTGCTACGTGTTCGTCGAATTGGGGAAAAAAATCATCTCAGGGGGAACTGAGCCCTTTACCCGCAAATTCATCGCAACACATTTGTTTTGTCTGTTTTGTTTACCCCCGACACTTCAGGAAGCTTTGACAACACACAGCACAGCCACTGGAAAATGGCAACATTTTTACAAAAAGTAAAGTAGTTAAGTAACAAACTTAAAAGCAGAATTCTAGGACAGTGGCTGCCTCATATGTCAGTACAAGGTAGTTCAAAGTAAAGAGCTTTAAGAGCAAGCCTTAGTCTTTCAAATGCAAAGTGCACCCAAAACACACCACGAACCGCAATAGTTCACTGATTTACACAGCAAATATGAATTTTTCCAACAAGGCATTCAGCGTGCGAATTGACAAACAGGGTTCCACCGCAAATTTCTTTTTTTTGTAAGATTTTTTTTTTTGGGGGAATTTTTCCTTTATTTGACAGGCACACAGTGTAGAGAGACAGGCAGGCCGGGGAGAAGAATGGGGGAAGACATGCAGCCAATGACCAGAGCCGGACCCAAACCCGAGTCGCCGCGGGAAGGACACAGCCCTCACGGCACACGCACCCAGACCAATGAGCCACCAGGGCGCCCCTCACCGCAAATTTCTCAAACCAACTTCTCTTCAGAGATCAAGCAAAAAACTGTGCATGAAATCAGGGGCGCAGTATTAACATACAGATTTCTAAAGTTTCACATTTCACAAAATGTCAGAGATCATCCAAGGCCTGTACCACAGTCTGACCACCCGATCCACCACATTTATGCTCTCAACTGTATTGTGTGCATGGCAGTCTGGGAAGTGTAGCTCTAGCTTGGACAACCGAGATATGATAATTCACAGGCAGTGTCAAATCCATGTGGCAATAGAGATTCACATGAAGCTCTCAGGGTCAACTGCAGCGGTGACATTTTATTGTGGCATGGCAACCTTGGATCTTGAAGACACTGGAGGATTTTTCACACGCTGGGTCAAAGCAGCGGTACCATGAATTGCTTGCCAATTTAATCCATTGCAGTGAAATAGCCATGTGCTGGTCATGTTAACACAATGAAACAAGAACACCAACATCAAAATATTCAATTTAACTTGGTAACACATGGCTGCGCAATTTTTGATACTCTGCCATCTCAGAAGTTAGAAATAGTGTGTGTCATAGCAATTTCCAGTTCACTGTTGGCAGCAGCAGCCAGGAAAACCAGGAAGCAGGCAGCAAACTTGGACTGAGAGCAAATGCAAGGCTGTTGTTGAAAAGTAAAAAAAAAGTCCCATCAACTAATTTCAAATAATTTTTCCTTTCTTTCAAGGAAAATGATCATGAGGTGAAGCAAAAATGTAAAGGGGATCAGGAGGTAACACTTTGCAATAACAGTACATTAATTAATATTAACATTAGCTAATTAACTATAAGTTAATTAACAGATAACTAATACGTTAGATAGCCGAATAAGCATTATACAACCATAATTGACCATTTCATAATTTTCAGTGTTTCCCTTATTGTGAAGTTGAAAACATCCCGTAAGTATCCCTTATGCAGCAATTCACACTGTTAAACCATGAATTATAAATGCATACCTTAGTTGATGTGAATATCATTTGTAAATGATTACCAGATGCATTAGTAAATGTTAAAAAGCTGTTAGTAAATGCTTAATATTGCATTAACTAATATTGAATAATATACTCTTATTGTAAAGCATTTCCCATGAGGATTAAGACGTGCTGACTTGTTGCAAAGACAACTTAAATGCATTTACACCAGGCGGCATATTCTTGCACGCCTTGCCCATCACGTAAGGCAGATTTCTTTGAGTATTTCTCCCACTAGAAATTATGGATCAATGTTCTCCCTTCTTTTTGTAAAGGTTGGTCCAGTGTACCACATGCTAAAGAAGATAAGTTGGAAAGCACTGAAGCACCTTTCCTTAACATTTGGAGACTTTGAACTGCGCTTTAAATGTAACTCCAAATAGCCTAATATCAAAGTGATCGACAAGGAATAGAAATAGATGCTGGTTCTGAAAGTATATTTTGCCTCTGATTCAAATTTTGAAGAATTATCTCTTTCTAAGAGACTAAAGTATCAGCCTTGACTGCGAGCCATAGCACAGCTAGACTAGATGAATATGTTAACTCTTAGTATTCATACTTGGAAGCCTAGGCCATGTCCACAAGCTGGTGGCCAGAGGTTTCAGCATGATTGGATAAAATAAATGAAAATCAAAGCACCTTTCAAAATACAGTTCATTCCCTCCAATATAGGCAGTATATGGAGAAGGACAGGAGATCTTTGTACCCATAGTATCTCCTGCTGGTATTTACCTGTGAGGAGCAAATGATGGCTGTGCACAATCTAATCTGGCCTGTTTAATATCTTTTGTGCTGCTATACAAGTGTTATGGCATCTACCAAAATATATTTAGGACCTTGTCATGTGTTTTATGTACCTAAAGAAAGAATTAAAATGTGTATGCCTCTCTATACTGTTGACTATAAGTCGAGATATTGGGTGTAAAAATCTGAATTTAGGTCTATTTCAGTTAAGAATATTGCCCTTTGGTCTGAAAGGGGAATGTTGCACCTGGACTTATCACAGTACTTCCACAGTCTTGTATGTTCCAAAAACATTCCAGTACATTCCAACAGCTGAAAACCAGCAACAACGGTTATCCTGGAATTCAACACTTGTTCAGTCCTCCCAGGCTTGTCAGTGCTGCCGCTCTGGATGTATTTGGTGTGCCATGTCAGGCAGCCGCTGGACACTAAAACTGACAGAAAAACCCCTTCAACGACGGAAAGCCATTCTTTTATCTCCTCCACATCCGCCTAGCTGTCATGGTTACCTGAGAAGGCTTTGATGTTGGCTGGGCTTTCAGTTGTTATAGCATAGCCAAGTCATTCAGGCTGTTTGAGTTAATAGAAATTCTTGCAAAAGTGATGGAAAAGGTGCCCACTTCTTTTTGAAATAACATTCCATTTCTTGAGCACCCTCACAGCAGTTGCCAGTAGACTAAGGCTAAAACAGTACGTGGTTACATATTTTTGCATGTTTTTAAGAAGTATAGCTGGTGCTATTGATAGACTTCCCCCAAACTGTGCTGTAGCACATACAGTGACGGTATACGCATAATAAACCAGCAGTGTCTGTGGGGATATGTTGTCAGAGCAGCTACTCCATAGCTGCACAGTTGGAGTCAAGATATGCGAATACGGTCCCTGAATGGCAATCTCAGGGTACTCCGGGAGCTGTGGAGGGCTGCCACGTGGGCCTTTAAAATATTCATGACTGCGCTGTACACGAGGGGCAACACATGTGCTGCGGAAGCATGTGTGAGAGAGGCCTGAGGTAGGGAGAGAAGTGCAGGCAACCAGGCTCAGAAAGCAGTGCTGAAGCGCTCATGGGACACACACACACAAACGTACAACGCACACGCATACACATATCACACAGGTGCACACACACATGGGACACATACTAAAACACACATCACACAGACGCACGCACACACATTTACAAGATACATGTAGGCACGCATCACGCGTGTGCACACACGCATAAATCACACTCACAAATGTGCCCATATGACACGCATTCACACAGACATATAACACAATGACACACACATACACCCATGCATATACATCTACAACACTCACATATGTTCATGTGCAACACACATACACACACACATATAAGAAACATGCACATTACATACACATGCGCATGTACAGCACCTGCACACATGTACAAAACGCACAAATGCATGCACATAACGCACACACACACACACACACACACAGGTGCACAGGTGTACAAGACACACACGCTCACCAATTGGTATGCATGTACAATACACGCAACACACGTACATGTACAACACAAATGCACACACACATACACACACCCACACTCCAAAACTTTCACATCTTTTTCTTCACATGCACAGCGGGGAAGAGTGTTGCATGATGGGAAAAGAGTATTGATAACTAAGCTTATCTCCTGTCTTTCTTCAGATCTCGCAGATGTGGCTGGTAATGATCCGAAAGCTTTATGTGTGATGCCTGGAGTGGCTGATGTTATAACCACAGATTTCTAAAATTTCAGATGGTAGGGGGAATGACTCGTCTCCTCTGGCCAAGGACAGTGTCGTCTGAGCACAGCAGGGGTGCAGACATATCCTGCATTTCTCTTAACTGATGCTTCATGGCTCAAACTGTGAAAAATTACAGCTTTTACAATTTGGAATGCACTAAAACCGGTCCTAGAGGCACAATCACTGAAACCATCCACTCATGTGCCTAATCCTTTGGCAAAGTCTGCAGAACTGCTTGCACATTCTCTGCATTATACTCAGTTTGGAATTTCAAAACACATAGTTTGCAAAACATTTCACATACTATGTGTAGTTTTATACATTACACGCATCATTCAGAGTTTCAGATAAAATCGTTTTCAGAGACATGAGGTTATGGTGTCCGCACTGGGCTGTGTTCTACAGAAGTATCAAAGTGAAAATAAAACAATTGTGCAGTGTCAGTGGATGAAACTCTGGCAGAGTACATATAATGCCCTGCGGATACATGCAGGTAAACTATATTATCTGGCAATTGGTGCTGTATTCCAGCACAGATTGCTACACCGTATTGATTGTTCTATATCTATACTGATGCGGTAATACAGTACTGCTGTGTGGTATATTTTAGTGCGGTATGGAGCTTCAGTCTGGCCCCGTGTTTCATGAGTTTGTTTATATTGATGAGGCAGGATACAACTCAGCAAAAACCAGCTGATGAAACTGCATGGGCTCTGCACAACACATGGCTTCCCTGGGCAGCGTCGGTGCAACATCACTATATGTGCCGCCTTAAGCCAAAAGAGCATAATTCAGGCCATGCCTCTTGGGGCTCCTATATGCCTCCCAAATTATGACATTCCCTGACACCTTACACAATATTCTTTCTCTGGCCGACTACATGATTGCGCCAGAGCAGTCCAGGTTTGTCGTTATTTGGGATAGAATCAGTTTCCATCTGGCCGCTCTGGTACCCAACTGGTTCATTGAAAATCTGCAATTTCCTGTCTAACATTTTCCAGGATACACTCCATTTCAGCTCCCTAACTGTACTGATATAGAAGAAAGAACCTCCCAGGGATGGATATTTCACACAAGACACTAATGTCCCCAGTGTTTGGTCAAGGAGAATATTGCCTGATTGTGGCTAGTCTCTGATTGGTGACAGGATGCAGCGACCTCTCTTTTTTTCCACCAATTATTTTCTTTATTTTTTTTTGACAACCATTTTAAGCCCTTGGATGAACCTTATCCCTCTAAAATTTCCTAAAAATATAATCTTTTTGAAAATTAATGCAGTATATTTTAGGCTATGACACAAAACACATTTATTATGCTAGACAAAGGAAGATATTTTTCTGCTTTGCGAGGAGTCCACTTGCAAAGCCTTCTAAGCCAAGTTGGTCCATTTTTTTGAAAAATCAGATTTTTTGGTAGGCATAGAAATTATCTTCCATAGATACCAATTTTCACTATACTGAAACTATTAGCCTTGCAGACATAATCCATGAGGCAATTCATTTTTTTTTTTTTTGAAATGGCTTTGATTTCACAACACAAGGTTTTGACTTAGCAGGTTTGGAAAGTGGAGTGGAAATTTAGCAGGTTTTGACAGTGTTTAAACTAGTCCTGCTGCTCATGACGTGAAGGTATTTGACTCAGTACCCACTCTACATGCAAGAAATGCATTTTAAAACATGCAAGGAAATAATTTGAACTCATAATAATGTTCCTTACCTTTCAAGCATCAGGGGCTTCCTTTTTGAACCCTTACGAGGAGACTTGTTTGCATTTTCTGCGATTAAAAAATTGGAGTCTGCATCTCCCATCTTGAGTTAGAGAAAGCAAAAGCTGAACAGGCGATAAAACCACGACTGTGATTGGTTCCTTCAAGTGAACGAAAACGGAATCAAGTTTCCACATTGACTGATGATTTAGCAGAATTTGAAAGTTTTCCTCCTTGACTTGGCGGGTTTTGACAGAGTTTTGCTTTTTTCTGTTGCAATTTATAACATGATTTGGTAGGTTTTGACAGTGGAGCTATCAGTGGGACATGCGCAGGTGCCTGATAGAGAGGCTAAGGGAGATAACTCATTTATTTTCAAAACTTGACTTCACAGGTTTTGCAAGTCGACTCCTCACATACACACTCACAACTCAAAGACAAATTGCGATGTGTGAATACACCATATGCTACATTTTAAAATCTGCACACAAATTTACTCATGGAGCTTTATTTAGGCCTTAGGTTGGGCAGCGATTTTTTTATCTTCTACTCACACTAGTTATACTCCATGCGACAGAAAAGAAACAAACATCCTCCCTCACTGTCTGTCCATGGAGGTACTCAAAATGATTTGGCTGTTTGGGACTCCGGTGTCCCGTCCACTGCGAGGCCAAGGATAAAGAGTTCCTTATTTACCGTATTGTAATTTCTTTGGTATTTTCTGTGCCTCGTGTTGCTAAAAATGTAAATTACATATTTCTGAAGAAAATAAAATATGATTCCTCCCCTTATGCACGTTTTAAAAAGTATACATATACCATACATACAAAGATATGAGTACTATTTAAAAAAAAAAAAATGACCACATTTCTGTGCGCTACACTTTGAAAGTGCACAAAAGCTATTTACAATTGTAATGTTTTGCCTTTAACCAATCAGTGTGTAGTTCTCGCAAGGAAAGAATTAAATTTTATGTGTGCGCGGTTATTATGCGCATGGTTTGGAGTGAAATGTTTACATGTTCAAGAGATTTGTGATGTTCTGCATGTTCTATGAATGTCTTGGGGGTTTTTGAAGAGTTTTGACAAAATTGGCATATTTTGAAGAGCTGTGTTGGCAAAAAAAAAAAAAAAAGATTTAAAAAATCATTACAGATGAAAGCAATGTAGCTTGTGCATACTTTTGGTTCCACAAAATCCATTGATTGCGCTTTAAAATTGAAAGAGAAGAATATGAAACATAGCCCGAACGGGATCATCAGATCTCCTGCAGTCAAAAAATGGTGGTCGTGACGGTATAAGCTGATCATTGCATTCAGTGTTATAGAGTCTGCTTTTTCATTCACACAATCATTACCCTGCTACTGCAATTAAGTGACATATTGTTACACCTGACTTTGTTCTGAGCAGATCAGCAAAAGAAAAAAAAATAACAACCCCAGGGATAACGTAATAAACGTAAAGCAACAAAGAGCACATTTACATGAAGAATGCACCAAAACTAACACGTCTAAATTGGAGGACTTATGCTTTTGTTGCATTATGCATTAAAGTATAATGTTATCTACAAAAAATATCCAGGTAAATATAGCACAGCTGCAGTATCTTTTCACCGTTTAATTCCTGGGTATATCACACTGGGCTGCTGTGCGGTGCTTTTATTGACTAATGCTGGTGGAACGGTTTCACTCAATGGCGTATTTTCTGCCCTGTTGGGTCTCACCTGCAATTTCACCAGAGCGTAGATTCATACTGATACACCATTGGAGCCTATAAATGTCATTAAAGGCACTGCACGCCGGGGAGGTGAAAGTCATGCATCCTGCAAGTCAGAAAAGGAAGAGACACTTCTGTAAGTAAAAGCATTGTGTGCAGGTAGGGCCTCGTTCACATCACATGACTGTGACACGCGAGTCCATAATTCTTGGACCCAAATGGCCTCATACTAGCAGTATTATATGTCAGCTGAGGTTCTTAAAGTGACTGTTTGGTTGGCTTTTCCCCACTGAGGGGCCAGGTCCCTGCAGACTGCTATCAGTCAAAGAAGCTATTGGCCGTTAGCACAGTCCTGCATATAGTGTGGCCTCTGGAATGTAAAAGCAGTGGCTTGTGTGCAAGTGTATGAGCTTCAGTATCTGCACGTCCCATATATTTATTTAATTATTTGATTGAATTTCAAAACAGAGAGGAAAATAATGGTTGTGACATTATTCCCCACCACGAAGCGGGACGGGGGATATTGGATTGGGGTCTGTGCGTCCGTCCGGGTCACAATGGGAACAAGATTTCTCTGATACTATTATCACTATGCAAAAAATTCTGTATGCTTAATAAGCAAGTCATGATCTACGTTGAGCTCGAAAATGGATTTCAAAGCATTTTTTTACGGAGTTATGGTCCTTGGTCTTGGCAGGGGATAGTGATAACTGTCGTCTTGTTGTTGTTGTTGTTATTATTATTATTATTATTATGAACAACGTTAATTTTGCAAAAGCTCAACGACAGGACCCTTTGTGCAGTGCCCCTTCCACCTAGTAGAGACCCACGACAGGCTGAGCAGTACATGCCCCAGTGATTAAAAACATACTATCTAAAAGCAGCTGATCTCAGATCAGCCAACCCTGACAAAAGAAAGGAAATGTGTTATTCCCCTCTGCTAAATGCTGACCTGGAACACAACTGGACTGTTACAATAAAGCTTCAATAAGGGGAAAAAGCATTAAAAAAGGCTGCAAAATTTTTATTTATTTCTTTTACTCCCAGTGGCAAACAGATAGGACTGTATAATAGCACATTACTTTGTATGCGCTGCATCCTTTACCAGTTTCACACCTGTAAATACTGTCTGGATGCATTTGTCCCATGAGCTGCAGCATCTGATTCGTACATAATTCGTATTAGTCAACCCCTCCCCATAATGCCGTGCATTTCATGAATGCACTCCCCCAAAAGGAAGCCAGAAAAACAAATGTGCAGTGCTGAGCTCGTAATTACATCCCTGATGGCGTCTAACAGGCTTGTCGCATGAATAAGGCATTCAGAGTAAGGGAGGGAAAAACACTTCTCACACATCGCTAACGATGCTATCGACGGGGATCCAGGGATCTCCCAGTCGCATGCATGACAAGCAGGGAGAGACAATAACAGATGCCAAACCAGCAAAGAAAGCTGGTTCCAGCTGGTTTTCTCAGAGAAAAAAATTCTCTATTCAGAGAATCACAGACACCTTTGTACACAGGGCGGTAAATGTATTATAATATTTTGTTCATTGGGTTTGCAAGTAGGTGATCTGTTGCTTGGATAGTCATTTTTTTTTTTTTTTTCTATTGTTTTTCTCTTTTGGGGGTAGAATATAAGCCCAGGCTCATCTTGACTTGTCATATAGTTACGCTCCCTGACCAAGCTTCAATATGCGATGAAAAAGGAGGCTTTATTGTCATTATTTGATGCCAATTGAAAATGAACCCAAACCCCTAAGCCTTAACCCGAACCCAAACGCTAAGTGTCAAATAAGGACACCAAAAGCCTCCTTTTTGTCGTATATTGATGCTTGGTCAGGTAGCGTCACTCTAGGGATGAGAATGTGTTGGGAATACTGGAAGGCTGTTTTCATGTAGTTATCATGCTAAAGGCCTGACCCACCTTAGCTGGCAGCTGATGGGTGAATAATCGCGACTCGGTTCACAATGCTACTCAAGCACTACAATCCAACTGTTGGCCAGATTGCAAAAAGACTGGAACACAACCATAAGTCCAACTGGTCTGTGCATTGAGGATGTTCTCTGATACACCCACAGAAAGCTTACAGTATTTTGGTTAACCCTTTCGCAAGCACCAGCCTAGGGGTGGGCCACAAGGGATAATTGTGTTTTCATACCATAAAATATTGTGCTAAGTTATAGGACTAAATATTGGTTGAACTTGAGGACTAAACATTCTAACTGTGTAAGCCATTTTATGATGCTCTACAACAGCGAAAATAGTATTTAAAATTATGTCATAACAGCCCTCAGCCTGACGATGCAGTCCCACTGGTTCAAACGTATAGCGTTGTTCAGACTTATCAAAATATGAAAGCAATGTTCTTATGTAAAAGCAATGTTCTTGGTAGCAGTCCAGACATAAATACCTGCTGTCATAATTTTTAGCCTGCAAAAAAAAGTTAGCATGGACAAACGTCACTAAATCGACTTTGACATAGAGCTTGTAACTGTGTTCTTTATGAATTTCACTGTACTTAGATCTTTTTTTTTTACTGTTGATGCAGTGCTGTAAATTGTACAGTGGCCCTTTAGGATCAAAATAAGAGCACACACTGGCTATTTTGTGCTGATCTAACAGAACAGAGAGTGTTTTAGCTTATTAGCCCTCTCTCTAATATAACCAGAAATTAAATTTTTTTAGTTCACCCAGACAGCCAGTTTTCTGAAACTTCCGAAAGATGGATGCATAAGGTAGCCAAGCGATTAATTTTTATGAGGAGGCATTGTTTCAATTGATTCTGACAAGGGGGGATTTTGTCAGTGAAGCAAAGGAGTTTTGGAAGCAACTCTGTTAGGCATATGCGAACGCAGACCAGTGCGGGGGATTGGAAGGGTATATTGGAGTGAAAATTTGGCTACATATGAGGAAGGAGATCTGATTGAAGGAAGTTGTTAAAGGGAACACAGCCATGTCTAGGAACACAGGGTGATTTGGACTCTCCAAAATTGTTGAAAAATGCATGAACATGACCAAAATAAATAAAAAAATAAATCAGTAAAATACTCAGTTTTGGTCACAGAATCATAATAGTTGAACCTGCAATTGTTTGGGCGTCTGGTAATGTTTGTACTATTATTCTCAGCTAATGAGGCTAGGTCACAACACCTCATTCGAAGAAAGAAGAAAACATAAAATCTTTTTCTTATTGACAAAAACGCAACTTATATTTCCAGTGTTGTTACTTAATTTGAGTAATATTCTCAGAAACTCTTTGATTTGATTAGATTTATTCGATCAATAATCTAAAAATTTACAGTCACACAATATATTAAAATCAAGATTACACGAAGAAGTGCAAGCACTTATTTCCATTGTGGTCTTTTACAGTCACGCAAACAGAAACAATGACGTTATGATTGACTAGAGCTCAAAATTGGAAAAAATGAAAACTGAACAATAGTGTCTCGTATAAATAATGAGAGGGTATATATCGAGACTAATTTTATATAACGTAATACATATGGAATATATTTGACAACGTTGAGGACTAGCCTTACACAGACCCACTAGATTCCTGATGATTTAGACAATTTAAAAGTCCGTTTTTTGACAGACCCTTTACACCTGGACTTGTTCTGAATACACTGTGTACTCACTGAGAGTTGATTCCATAGTTCGATTGAAATATAGTTAAAAGATATTTTGACTGACTGACTGACTATTTGAGAGCAACTGAGTGTCACCTTTCAAACAAGACCATAATTGTGCCTGCTGTCAAAGTGGCTCAAGAACAGTTCAGCGTTTTATTTTGGGAGGAAATTTGCTCAAAAACGGACTGCACTTTAAAGGGTTAAACACATTGTGTGAAGACAAAGGGAAGCTCATAAAACGCCAGCAGAAATTTCCAGAGAGAAATCGTGTGGGGAAAACTACCTACCCAATCATGTCATTAGATATAAAAAAAATATGTTCAAACATTGCGAGAAAATGTTTCAGTCACATGCCGTACCTATTTATTGTGAAGTCGGTACCCACTTGGGCTTTCCATTTATACTATATTTTATTAAATGTGCGCAATATAACAGGGTTAGCCATAAAATGCCTAAAGTACCAGTTTTGCGAACAATTTCCCCCCCTTAAATTAATCTTCAGAGTGGACTTGGTTATTTTGTTTTCAGAGGTTCTTGAGGGTTGAAGTAATAAAAGGCAAAATGAGACAATACCCTTGTAATCACAGGGCTTCCTCTGGAATGACACTTTCATCACCCGAGGAAAAGCTACAAGATGCGAGAAACAGATACACTTTCACAAAATTGCAGAATGTGCCTGTTAAATGCAGCGTGACATCAGGTTGGAAATGACAGAATTAATAACAAGGAGAGACAGAAATAGCACAGAGAGTGTGAATAACAAACTGTGAGAATGACTAACACGTACAGGAGCATACCTATGGGTACCAAGACCCACAGGAATGCACTCAAACACACACACACACACACACACGCAAACACACGCATGCATGCACTCACACATACGCACACACAAACAAATTCTCACGCTCACACATTAGGCCTGTTTCCACCGCAGGAACTTCGGGGTAATTTTACGGGGCCGGGGCCGAGGTTGCGTCTCTCCACCGCCGAAACCACCCCCGAAGGACAGAGTACCGGAACTTTTACAAGGGCTAAAAAAGTCCCTGCCTCGGAGTAGGTATTTTGAACGGCCCCGAAAAACTCCTGGGTGGGGCTTTGGGTTTACTTGGGGCTGATTGGATTTACTCAGGGTGGGATGTGATGTCAACAGAAAGCGACAAAATAGCCAGCATTTTTAAAACTCAGCAGACGACAAGAGGTCGCATTTTTAAAAGGACGTCACTCAACTTCACAGGAACCTTCCTCCTACTTCACCCTCTCAGTGGAGACATGGCGGTTGAGAGGGCCGAGTGAGAGGACGTTCCTGTAGTTCCTGCCCCACAAATGCTACCAGGAACTTCTTCGGTGGAAACGGGCCTATACAAATGCACTCACATATACTCAAACATGCACATGCATACAATCACAAACAAGCTTTCACTTTCACACACACACACACACACACACACAAACACACACAAATACAATTGCATACACACAATCATGCACAAACGCACGATCACACACAAACATGAGCACACACACACACGCACACACACTCACATTCATACATACATACCCACAAACAACTCTTTCTCTCTCTCTCTCGCACACACCCAAACACACCCAAACACACACAATCAGACTTAGACACACACACACAAACACCCTTACTCTCTCTCTCTCTCTCTCTCTCTCACACACACACACACACACACACACACACACACTCATACAAAGTATATCCCCCAGCAACTGCAGTGACGAGAGCCCTGATCAGCCTTCGTTCATTTCTGTTGCAGTCGCTGGAGTTGCTTGTTTGTCTTACTTTTATATTCGTGAGTTCAGCTGCATGAAAAAGGAAGAGAACCAGAGAAAAAAATAAGAAAAACAAAACACCGACATTTTCTGAAAGGGACAGGACGCCCCCTCCTTAGCGCTCATCTCCATATGTCTTTCGTTCATGTTGCTATCATAGAATTTAATATAATACTGAAAATAGAACCATTTTCAGTAGATTTTAGTTTCATTTAGAACAGCAGTACTCACAGAGGAGGATGATTGTAAAGCAATACTGGCATCAGTCCAAGGCGGATTCCATTTTCATTTGTCTGTGCAGACTAATGTGATGAGATAAATCTATTATCATACCAGGTTGCTGAACCCACTCACATGCACTTACATCCTAATAAAGAAGACTGAATACTGCATGCTTTGTTTAGTTGAGTGATTGGCGTTACATATGCTGCCCTCTGCATGTCTGCTAACATGG
The DNA here is from genome assembly GCA_029721435.1 of Gymnothorax reevesii. Taxonomy (NCBI): domain Eukaryota; kingdom Metazoa; phylum Chordata; class Actinopteri; order Anguilliformes; family Muraenidae; genus Gymnothorax; species Gymnothorax reevesii. The sequence continues at coordinate 23,036,641 of CM056587.1, read as the reverse complement.
TGTTTGGTGTAACACTGTCCTCTCACCTCTAATTGGCACCATGCCTTCCCCACACTGCCTGCCCAGAGAGCACTCAGCCCCTCCACCAAGGAGCTTTTGTTTTTTCCCCGTGTTTGGTCTATTGGGTTTGGTGCTAGCCAAAACAAACAAAAAAAAAAAAAAAAAAAAAACAACTGATCACTTAGCTTGTTTTTTTTTTTGGTCAGTCTGTCTGACAGCCTTGCATTCATGACTCAATATCAAACATTGTCAAACTTGACAAAAAGGTCAAAAGTCATACCCTATTGATGCCTATTGCTTCTAGTGAATCGCAGTCAAAGTCGAAGCAAGGAATAGGCCAAAATTAAAAAAATAAAATTTTCTCGCAATAACTTTTTTTCAGAATCATCTAATCAAATTCAGTCCAAACTCAAATAATCTAAAATTTTATTCTGTGTCCTCTCATATGCAACTCGATGTCCAGGGGGCCACAGCCTTCTTAGAGGTGGGGGAGGGGGACAGGCGAGGAGGGGTAAGCTAAGTGACATGCAACTACCTTTTCATGCTCTTCTTATCGTTGAGTGATCTGAGGAGGTGAAATTTCGGGTTGCTTCCAACCTCCGACTGTGTCTTCATGTCTGTTTGTCCGTCAATTTGCAACTTTTCTCCAAAACGCCCAAACAGATTTTCATTTAATTCTTTGAAGGGATAGGGTATGGCCCAATGAACAATCCATTAGATTTTGGTGGTGATCTGAATCACTATCTAGATTCAAGAATTTTTTAACAGATTTGTCACCATTTTGGGATTGCATGATCTCAAAATAAATGCCAAATATCCCAAATCCTCCACATGGAGGGAAAATTAAATGCAAAAAAAAAAAAAAAACTTTGCCAATTATAGAAATACAACGGTTACCTGTGCAGATTTACGTATCATAGAAGAGTGGACTATTGGCCTTGGTGGAGACCTGTGCACTCCGAGTGCCACTTCATTTATAGTGTTTATGCCCCTTTCTCCAGTATTCAGTGATGGTTTCAGGTAATGTCAGCAACCATAGTCCCACAGCCCCGAGGTCTGACACCAGTACCAGCTACTTCCCATTGCTTGTTTGATTATGCCTCTAACTGAGTATGTATTTTGGTTTAGGCCAATAATAAGTCTGTTTTAAATCAGTGAACGATACCATTATGGCATCATAATGGAATGGCTGAAGGTTTTTTGTTCAACATTCAACGTTAGACAAAACAATGGCGTTAAAAAGGAAATTTCCAAGACGATTACAATTAATCAATAAGACTAATTCACAGCTTACAATACTTAACTATTATGTTGTGAATTTGTGGTTTAAAAGCACAAAGGAGTGGGTTTATTGTGAAATTTCAATGCACAGAAAGTCCGAGAAAAAAATAAATTAAGCTTATAATGATATATGAATATATAATATATATTGCAGGCGGATGAACAGTATCTTACAGTGTGAGGAAATTCACCAATTCCTCTGCCCATGTTTTGGGGATGATTACTTTTGGATTGCGGCAGTGCCAATGCCTACCTGATGGAGTATTGGTGAACATCTGCCGTCATGTCTGACATATTGTACTGAGTTTGTCTCCTACAAAGCCGCACACCATGAGAAGGAGGGGATATTGATTTGTACTTGTTCAGAGCAAAGTTGACAATGGACTCACCAATAACCCCACAGCAGATAAGCGCTCTCTGACGGGTCCTACCAAAAGCAGTGGAAATTGGCAGTGAATCAACAAGGTGATTTAATGTCGAAGGAGTTTAATCTTGGCCTGTATTCCCCAGCCTGTGCCTTCATTAACAATCTGTAGGCCTGTAACACAAACAGTGTGTTGGCCTGCAATACCAACAATATGTGGGCCTGTGATACTAGCGATATGGAGCCCTGTATTACTAACAATATGTAGGCCTGTAATACCCACAATAAGTGGGCTTGTAATACCAACAATACATAGGCCTGTAATACTAACAATATGTAGGCCTGTAATACCATCAACATTTGGGCCTGTAATACTAACAATATGTGGGCCTATAATACCATCAATATGTGGGCCTGTGATACCAACAATATGAAGGCCTGGGATACTAACAATATGTGGGCCTGCAATGCCAACAATATGTGGGCCTGTAATACTAACAATATGTGGGCCAGTGATACCAACAATACGTGGGCCTGGAATACTAAAAATATGTGGGCCTAAAATACCAACAATATGTGGGCCTGTAATACTAACAATATGTGGGCCTGTGATACCAACAATATGTGGGCCTGGAACACTAATAATATGTAGGCCTGTAACAGAGATGCCAAGTCTCACGCATTCGGCCCAGGTCTTACGCATTTTCGCATTTTTTAGCCTTATTCACCGTAGTCTGTAATTATTCATTGAATGCTTAATGAGATTCTCATGCGGAATTAAAATCCTTGTGCTCTGAATGCTAACAATATGTGGGCCTGTGATACCAACATTATGCAGGCCTGGAATACTAACAATATGTGAGTCTGTAATACCAACAATATCTCGGCCTATAATATCAACAATATCTAGCCCTGTAATACTAACAATATGTGACAACATGTGGGCCTGTAATACCAACAATATCTGGGCCTATAACACTAACAATATATAGGCCTGTAATACTTACAATATGTGGGCCTGTGATACCAACAATATGCAGGCCTGGAACACGAACAATATGTGGGCCTGCAGGGGCGGTTCCAGGATTTTTGAAGTGGGGTGGCACAGAGGGGACCAATAATCAGTCAGGGGGAAAGTGGGGGGCATTTTTTTTACCAGAATACAGCGTTGAAAATCTGCTCAGAAATATAGGAAACATATTATAGGATAGAACGCAATGTAATTCTGCTGAACACAATTTTCATTAATTTTACGTGTTTTTACTTTAAATAAAGTGTATCCAAATACAAAACACATTCTCTGTGCCACTTGTTTCAAGAACAATTCCGTGATATCAGAATTTTGGAACTTCTATTACACACAAATATCCATGGTACATATTTTATAACAAAAGTAAACAGCTGTTTCACATTGCAGTGTGTGTGTCTATAAGTGCAGTAGTGTCAATATCCCAATCCATTGTGGTGAAATTCCTCATGCCAGCCCAAGCAATTTAGAAGAGAGAGAAATAAATCTAATGGCAACCGCATACGCCGTGCTACATCTTAAAATTTCAAAGACGTTCATCTGATCGCTACATTCTCAACATTCTCAGACTCCAAAAACTTCAGTGGCCACGGTTACGTGATGTTTTTTTTATTCAGAATTAATTATTCGGAATTAAATAGTTCGGAATTAAAATGTTCTTCCTCAAGTTTACATGGAATTAGTCATTCTGAATTGAGGTTTACATGGAAAACACGTTTAATCAACTTTATTTAATTCCGCTTCACGTCCGGGGGTCAGGAAGGGTTCTGATTGGACAGGGAGCGCATGTGTTTACGTATTTACGTCTACCGGAAGACAACAAACTCCACTCCCGCTTCTTTTCATCTTGACTTACACCATGGGAAAACACAGAATAAAAGCTGTTTTCGCAGTTTATTTACCATGGTCTGGGTGAATACTCCTGTCTCGTTGGCTCGCGGGTGTTTTTTAAAATCGTACCCGTTTTTCAAGTGCAAAGCTTTCATCAAAAATTTCTGATTGCTTTGATTTGATATTGCTGGCAAATGACCATGGTATAAGCGGGATTATCATCTCGTAGGAGTGCATGCGCAGAATGACAGGAATAAACATTTACATGATCGAGGAATGAATTTGGATTTAAGATCGGATTAAACCAGCCACTTACATTGGAATTTAGTTTAATACACGGTCTTTTTAAAGCGGAATTATTTTTTATTTGGGATTTAATTATTTAATATTCGGAATGAAAGCTCTCTTGTAAACGTAGCCAGTGTTTATTTAACCGCGTTATCTTGGAGAAATTGATTGTGATTTTAGTCTTTAATCAAACATGAAAGACTACATCAATATAATTGCAAAGTTCAGTGGCGGTCCTACAGGAGGGGCAAAGACATGTCCCTTTTAGTCCTGGCTAGATCTCAATCATTTTCTTTTATTGACGTCTTTTCCAATTATCGTAATTGGCAACTGAAGACACGGTTTTTCCCCGTATGCGATCTAACAGCGATGAAATCATTGGCTAAATTCAGTTCAGGAAAATAATTTGCTTATTAATTGGCCAATGCTTCGCGTGATTGAACTGGTCCGAGTTCCAATGAAACGCGAACTCTCACTCTCAGTATTTCGTGAGTTGATTAAAAAAAAAAACAGTGGCACTCGGCACTAGGTTATAAAAAGCGTGCGGCTCAAGCAATTAGTGAGAGTCGACATGTAGGCTATGCAATTTTGAATAACGTAGATTTAAATACAGCATATACACGTCCAGATGAATGATTGTTGTCTTACCTAATTGGGGAGAAAAAGCAGCACCTGTTAAATGCGGAGCGCTGTCGGAATGAACCTTTTGTAAATCATGAAGATGTCTAAGAACAGGTCAGGATTTATGATTGTTTTCAACGGCTGTTTTGTGCAACCCAATTCTCTGTTCCGCCACTGTACTGAATTTAACCCGCGATTTGATCACTGTTAGATCGCATGTGTCGAGAAATTGTGTCTTCAATTGCCACTTACAATAATTGGAAAAGACATCAATAAAGGAAATTGTTTGAGATCTAGCCAGGATTAGAAGGGACATGTCTTCGCCCCTCCTGTAGGACCGCCACTGGTTGTACACAATAGTATAGTGTACGCTATGTTCATGTATTTTGTGCACTATTTTACTAAATTAATTCAATCAATCAACAGTCAAATTTATTTTCGATAGCACTGTTATACTTTACACCACGAAATTATGAGGTTTTCTTTCACACATAAGTTACAACGTAAATTACCACAGACCTACCTCTTCATAAATTCCGCGCTTAAGTAGCTGGTGAAACGGCATATATTCGCAAATTGATTAGTGAGGCTCATTAAGTAATACGCTGTGCAACATCGCATTCATTACTTCACTATTCAGATTGTAGAAAATGGATTCTCGTGGCTTGTTCGCAAACTAATTTGTAAAGACGTATTGATAATTTGCGTCGTCAGCCACGCCGGTGGGCACGCCCCTGTGGGCCTGTAATGCCAACAATATTTAGGCCTACTAGTGAATTACCTGTGGCGAGATTAAATTCTTGTGAAGACCAACGTCCACATACCAACTTTCATGAATACGATGACCTTTGACCCTCGTGACCTTGACCTTTGACGGAACGGACCTCTCGCGGTCATTTCTTGTGACGACCTACGTCCACGTACCAACTTTCATGAAAATCTGTCCAGGGAGATGGGAGATGCGAAAAACTGACCTCTGACCCCAGTGACCTTGACCTTTCAAATAACTAACCCCTCAAGGACAATTCCAGCGACAACCTACATAGACCCACCAAGTTTGGTGAAGATCCGTCAGAGGACCTCGGAGGAGTAGGGGAACAAACAGACAGACAGACAGACAAACGTTCTTCAAATTATAGTATGAATAGTATGATAATACCAACAATTTCTAGGCCTGTAATGCTAACAATATGCAGGCCTGTGATACTAACAATATGTGACGATATGTGGGCCTGTAATACCAACAATATCTTAGCCTGTAATGCTAATAATATGTAGGCCTGTAATATGAGCAATATGTGGGTCTGTAATACCAACAATGCAGTCATAGGCTGTTTTGCCAAGTAAAATCAGGAAGACACAGGAATACGTAAAAGGGCTGATACGATTCACGTTTTGTTTTCCAAGTTCAAGTTTTGCCAAGTATGCTTAGTTAAAGATTTGACAATTTGACATCCGCATAAGCACCATGTTCAGTTTTTGAAGGCAAGGGGATCTCAAAGATGTCACCCTATTGACTCCAGGAGTGAACCAGCATTGTTTATGAAGCTGTCAGAAACCTAACTCTATGGTTCTGGGTTGGAACTCAAGCCAGTCCAAAGATAGCTCTTCCAGGACTGGAATTGTACATCCCTGGGTTGGGGAGTGTCTGCATATAATGTAGGTCATTATTCAGGGAAATTCAGCTAATCACTGAAATCAGTTGAGCTCATGGGTAGAGGGCATTACATGGAATTACTTCTACTTTCTTATGACTGGACTCCCCAACTCCTTGTGCAGTCCACGGCACATGCTCAGTTTGAGTCCTCATGGTGGGATGGCATTTTCTCATGATCTCTGGAGGCTTGTGAAGACAGCAGGCCTCATGCTCCATGGTTGACTTTGCCTGCTGTCAGGACAGCGATGGCGCACTGAATGATGAGACATGCCCAAGGACAGCATGTATTGCCACTGAGGAAGGCCTTGGGCACAGCAGTGCTTTTGTCATTTATTGAGCCATATTTGTGTTGCTTTTCTATTTTGACATTGTGTTTTATTGTCTATTTGAGTAACAAATATTACTCTATTAAAAATATAACAAATATTACTCTATTTGAGTACTCAAACTTATGAGGAAAAGCCAGACTGGTTTTCCAATATCAAACAGATGAAACTCAACTGATCACTCCATTGATGCTGAGAATGAAATATTGTAGAGTACTGTGTGTACATACAGTATATATATGAAGCTTAGCGAAAGTTCAGTCAGGAAGACTCTCTCTCTTTCGCGCTCGTCAACCCCGTCTATTTGTTCATGCATGTTCACCCGTGATTCTCCGCAGACAGTATCCGGGGCTGTCAATGAGCAGTCAGCTGGCATAGCAGCCGATCGCTTCTATCCAACCACAGCACACCTCAGTCATGCCGCGAGCCAATCATTCTGCAGCCGTCTTTTTTAAATATGTTATTATCTCCGTCCTAGTTCACCCATGCCGCCGCTCGCTGACCCTCCTCTGCCCCAACGCCACCCTACTCATCAGACCTCCCGTTCCGCCGCTCCAGCTTCACCAGTCTTCAGCCACCACTGCCACCAGTGTCTGGACTCTTCGGGGGATTTCCTGCGACTGCTCCGGGCTGTGCTCCTGATCTTCGAGTCTTCCCAAAGAGTCCAAGCGCCAAAGACTTGTTTTGATTATAAGCATGTTACCCCTTTATGCTCAAAGGATAATAAATATTTTTTTGATTTCACTTGAGCCTCTCCTGGTTGAAATATATATATATATATGTGTGTGTGTGTGTGTGTGTGTGTGTGTGTGTGTGCGTGTGTGTGTATGTGTGTATTTTTTTTCAATAGTTTTTTATTTGCAGAAAAGTTTTAGGCACATGCAAAGACATGATATCCAAACGTGAAATAACAGTATATTTTTGAAGTACAGTCGTTAGAACTGATGAAATATGTACCAAATATCCCTCCTGGAGGAAAGAAATATTATAATGAAAATAATTTTGCTCATTCAATATGGCTGATATGCTTTCATACTGCTGAGTAGGAGCATTAGTCGTCTTTATTATGGTGTAAGCCGAAAAAACAGCAATATACTGCTAGTGCGTGGAAAAATGATTCATACATTCACTCATAATTAAATTGAAGAGCCTAGTGCTAAAAGCACCTAAGTCACATTTTCACACACCAAAAGGTACGGATGGGAATATGTCTCTCATAGTGATTTAAGTCCACTGCCTTGATCTTCTCAAAATGGACATTTGGTGACTTCAGCACTTTTAGCACTGGGGTCTTCAATTTCTGTGGTACTGTCTCTCTGATATCTAAGGTAATGTAACATAGAAGACAAAGTAAGACAGTCACCACATTAATTACAGTACGATTTTCTCCTTTCTTTCAGACATTTCCACATGCTTCACTGTGCTTCCACAGGAAATTAATGCGACTGGTCAGAGGTAATGAACATGACTCGTCTACGTGATCAGTGCCCGTAAGAGAAAGGGCGTGGATGCCTGGCATCGATTTCAATCTGTTTAAATGAAAATCAATGCAATGTGAATGGATGTGGAATGATGTCATTATGTGGTTCTAGGAGTTTTTGAATAATATTAACTCCTAAAGAGTCCTCTGACGGCTTCAGAGCGGTGAATATACTTTATAATTTACGTACCTTTAATAAGTGTGAATACATTGATCAGTACTCTTAATAAAGACTGCCTGGGCAGCAGGTGGTGGATGACTAATGCTTGGTAATTACGGAGGATGTGTGAGTCCTATATCACCCCACAGTGTGTAGAGTGTGACAGCAGCACTGATGGGAAGTGGGGTGTTGTTAGACTGTATTTATAGCGAGTGCGTGGTTATTATTAGACTGCAGTTAGTCCTTCACAGCTCTGTGTTGCCCGGGCTTGTTTGCTGCATCCCCGCAGCGTGTGTGCCACCTGCCCCTGTTTCGATTGTCAGTGTCTAACGCCTTAAATCTTTCGCCCTCGCGGGAGAGAATCCGCTATGCCTCCCAGAGAAACGTGGCGGCGTTAATTGCGTGCGAAACATCACCTCGGCTGCTGCCTCGTGTCTCGCGTGCGTGTCATTGGCTGAGGGGTCTTCCTGGAAGGAGACGGCCTGTTAATGCAGACGGAGGCAGCCAGTGATTTTCCATGCATATTATTTGTAATTTGCTGTTCATACAAAATTCAAAAGGTGCAGAGGTACTGTACTGGGAGAAAAGGACATGTCTTATTGTGAATGCTCTCAACCTTATGTACTGTAGCAAATCCTTAACGGAGCAATTACCCATTTTATGTATTTATTTATTTACTTATTTTGTGCTTTGCTTTTGCAGGTCAGAGTAGCTTAATGGAATGCTCTTGACCCCTTCCGCGTCCCTTTTATTAACATGCCACCAGTCAGTGGTCAGTGACAGTGTGTGAATCAGTGTCTGTGGTACAGATTTGTCCTGTGCGATTGCATGTGAATGCAAGCTGCTGCCTGTTAAGAATTTGAGCTCTGGGCTTACGGCTGGAGCACAAAGCCACTTGAGGGAATTTCCAGAATTGGCTATGGTGTAATTTCCCAATTTCAGTGTCATCAGTGCCATCCTAGCCGTCCCTCCTGAGCAAATATCTCCCAGGCAACCGTCCATGCCTCTAGGCAACGTCTAACTCGCCTCAGCATCCGAGCATCTCCCGTAGGACGGGCTTTATGTAGCAGCTCTGACAGAGTCGCTTTCTCTCTCCATCCCTGATCTGTTTGCTCAGCCTCATCCCAGCTGTTTACTGTTGTCACTCTCTTTCTCACTCTCTTCTCCCTCCCTCACTCCCTCTCTCGATCTCTCCATATCTTTATCTCTGTTGCTCTAAAGCTAGCTCAGGGTCTGCTACTTGGCATGTCAAACTAAAGCAGGGCTGCTCCAGTCATGAAATGTCAAAGTTACATATGTATAATTAGAAGGAAGAACTACTGTATAGTAGAACGTGGTGAACTCAAATTATGGGCACCCTGCACAAACATTACTGAAAACAATTGCATAAAACAATAAATAATGACTCAATTTTTCAACTTTACCATCAGGTGAAATGACTGTAATTGCATTGGCACACTTTTTATGAATGACAGCATTTCAATAAATAAATAAACAAAATGCAATGAAAAAATTAATAGTTGGGTGATGGCATTTTTCTCAAAATTTTGGGTCAAACTTATTCAGTTCTTTAGAACGCATTTCTAATGAAAGCAAACAAAAAGACTTGAGAATATTTTTTTTCATAGCTGCCTGAAACTGCATCCTTCCATTTCCCCATTTTGTTTCACCAATTTTAAACGGTTGCAAACATATTATCGTTCACAAAGGGATAGCGAAGGCCAATGAGCTTTTACCGTAAAAGACAAAAAAAATTGCTAACTAAAACAAATGCTGTGAAAGATAAATGAAAATGCATAAGAAGCTGAAAATACTAGTAAACACAGAGTAATGGCTAACTGGCCCTGAAGTTTGGAACAGTGATAACTTTGCCAGGAAGTGTATATACCATCCTCACAAACAGTGAGGAGGATGGTTAGAATAGCAAAGGGAAACTCAGGTTTTCAAATGTATCACCTGTTAGGCACCATCTCCATATCAACAAGTTGTTTTGAAGGGTTGCACAAAAGGCATCAAACACCCAGTTGTTTCTGTTAAGCATTTGAGACTTGGGCACAGATGGACCTTTCAGCAAAACGACGACCTCATTTTTGCATCAAAATCAGAGAAATTGTTTTAGGGACCTAAAATCAACATTTTACAAAAGCCATCCTAGTTTCCCAACGAGAACCTAATTTAACCCTGTGAATGGAACCGAATCAGGAAGTCCACAAGCGCAAAACAGGGAACCTTATAGATCCGGAATTGCTCACTGTGGAGGAGTGGTCCAGGGTACCTCAAACCGTTCACCAACCTCATCAAACATATCAGGAAAAAACTCAGGGCAGTGATCCTCCCCCAGGGAGGCTCCACTAATAATCAAAGGGATGTCAATAATTTTTAGGGAAATGTTTCAGAGTTTTTGTTTTACAAATATTGCATAAAAAATAACAAATCTGTCATTCCCATATGTTTGAGCCCAAAATATGATTTATTGGATATGTTGTTCATTTGATACAGTAGAATTGCGCAGTTTTGAAAGGAGTGCCAATAATCTTTGAGTTCATTGCTGAACTGAAATTTCAAATGAGATGAAAACCAACAAATATTCAATGAAATGAACGAAATAATATGCAGCCTGTGGGACCAGGAGATATCTTGAAATCAGCGTAAATAATCACGGCACATTTATGGAAGTTACTAGCCTGCTCTACAGAATGCATGAATGTTCCAAATTGATTGTATGAATGTCAATGGATTGACAATCCAGTCTGTAAGTATTTGGACAACAATACCGTTTTTTTTTTTTTTTTGCTTTTTTACACCATAGAATTTTATTGGCAAACAATGACTGTGATCTTAATTCAGAGACTGTCACTTTTCATTAGTTGGCATTTACGTCCAACATCGTTTGGCCCCTTTCGTAACTGCATCGCTCTTCATACAGGGTCAATGTCCAAGTATTGATGGACTGCACTATATGAATGAGGGAAAAAAATCCTGCTCACATCTCTCTCTCCTCAGACATCGCTCTGCGGTTTTACTCAAGTGTGGAAGCGACGTACAAATAGAAATATATGATTTGTAATAAAGTCATTTAATAGGTAAAGGATGTGTAAAGCCTGTCCTATTCAGTAATATATCGTATGATATGCGGAGGCAATGGGTTTGTGAATGAGAACATCAATAACGGAACACATAAATGTTCAATTATGAGATTTTAAGGGTTGAAATATGGCAGCACTGAGCAGTGGCCATTTTGTTCTGAAATCATTCTCATTGAGAGCTCTTGCCACTGGCATTTCATCTATATTCTAATGACTCTGAACTAGACCGTGAAGCAAGCGTAGGTGCAATGTATCCTCATTTATCGGCTCAAATATTCATTCAACCCATACAGTAATATATGAGTTACTGTGAATCGTGGGAAGAATAATACAGGGAAAATAGCTCAGTAACGCTTTCAACAGTGAGGCCAGCGTGAAATAATCCCTGAAATGCTATAGGTTTGCATATCAAGATGTTGATGATGATGATGATCATTATTATTCATAATCTTTTTTTATTATTTCATGGATGTTATGCCATCTCATTTCTAATGATTTGAAATATAGTGCAAATATGCTGAAATGTTAATGAGCATTTATACCTCAAAATGTTGCTCAGTCATTCATTATTGACCATGATAATTTGTACATTTTTTAAATCATTTGTGAAATCATTTTGTATGAATAAAACAGAAGTTTAGCAAGTGATCATAGCAGTCAACTGTTGGCAGGAGCTGTCTTCTGATGTAGGACATCCATCAGCCAGGACACCAGTCACCAGTTTGGTTACCATGGGGATTTTGCAGGTGAAGAGAATCCTGGGCTGTTCATGCAATCCGCTGAGAAAGCTGAGAAGATGCTCTCAGCTGAGCCGATGCTTCTGAAATGGCAAAAGGGAATAACGTTTGGTTGCATTTAATCATCTTTAAGAGACAGGCCGCTGCCTCCCCAGAGGTAAGGGCAGAATTTACAGTGCTGTTTGAGCTGTACCTGACAGAGGAGGCAGAGGCAGCAGATGTGGCTATGGATGTAGAAGGCGACAGAACGAAGGCCATCAAGGCTAAATATACAATCAAACAGTAAATGTACAGCCATGGCTCAGGGACTATAATGTGCGCCTTAGTAAGAACTATCACTGGGTATGTCACTTTTGCAGGAAGTGTGTCAAACCTGTCACCAAGACCACAGAGAATGTGGGTCAGTTTATCATTGCTGAAAAATCTTTAAGCTCCCAGGAACCAGAAATCTGAGAGTGGGTTGAATGGCATTGCTCTGACACTGCCCAGGAAACAACAAATGTAAATGCAGTACGAGGCCTGTTAGCTGCTCTGAGGGAACAGCAGAGCTTGAGTGTTTAGTCATTAGGCGAAGATAAGAGGCTTCATCCAAGAATTTATTCTACAAACTGACCATCAAGATCTTCAGTGCTTGTTGAGTACGAAGGACTCGAATGCTGGAATAACTTAATGGTTCCTGGGCACCCAGGAGACTGAGGTTGTCAAAAGCCTCACAAAAACATCCTATTTGCACAGAGGTAGTGTTCATTAACCATTCTGTTCGCTGCTCATTTCTCTGTATTCCAGCTTTAGTATGAGAGGCCAAGTGATTCAAATGACATATCAATCTTGAAAATGAATCATTTGTTAGTCGCTCCTTTGTGGATAGTGATGCCTTTCTTTTCCTCTCTTTTCTCTCCATCTTTCTACATTTCCATTGCCCCCTTACTCCTCCCCTCTCACTCTCTTTCCCTCTCTTCCCCTCTGTCCCTCTCTCTCTCCCCCTCTTTCCTTCCTCTCCTTGAGATGGTGCCGCCTGTTCTCTCAGTCGGTCTCAGGGGAGCGGTAGCGCATTGTCTCCTCATGTCCTAATGCTTGTCTTCCACAACAAATTGGACAGTTTACTTAAGGGCCTGCCAAGATGTATGCATATTTAATAGGGTCTGACTAGCTGATGAGCATATTCAATGACTTCCCTATCACATTCAGGATGCGTGCCAGAGCTACAGCACGGAGCACCTTTCGAGAGAGAGAGAGAGAGGGGGAGAGAGAGAGAGAGAGAGGCAGGGGCTCAGATAGCACAATTGGAAAAAGAAAAAGCCCTTACACATATTATAGAGTACAGCCCCATCTCCGGGGACAATATATTATTAAATCTCTCTGACCTTTGACGCTGTCTCCTATATTTCATATTGGTCCATTTGAGCTTTCTTCATTTTGTTTCATATCAGAATCATGTCTACCCATTATCCTTCACTATAGGCCATTGTGAACTATTAATATCATTTTAATCTTTTTTTTTTCATGAAAGCGCCTCATTTTGGAGTATGACAGGTTCAGTTCTGTAACCTAATAGTCTGGATGGTAATTCATAATATTATGCCTTATGAGAATTCATTATATATATATATATATATATATATATATATATATATATATATATATATATATATATATATATTTGAAAACGTATCAGAGGTTCTTCATAATGACCCATAGAAAGAAGTGCTTGGTTAGATTGCACCACACAGTCCCGCATTCAGAGACATTGATCTCAATGAAAATGATTTATGACTTCCTGCGCATCCATCTTTAACATTCTGCTCAACCATGTAGCCAGTGCTACCCATATTTGACTAAATACTAAAAACAGGATGTAAAAAAAATCTGACAATGACCACAGAGTCCAAATTTCTTTGGTGCATAAAGATAAAATTTTATATGAGTATCCGAAAAGTAATGCAAGTAAAAGTATGCAAGTACATTTCCGCCATGCATCATTTTTGAAAACATTTATTACCTGCATGCCTCAAAGGATAGTTAAAGTTGACTTTCCAAAATCTATATTTTAATTGGTCAGGATTAGCCTCTTTCAGGCAGGCTAGCTGAGTTCTCTGTTTGTATGAGATGATTTTCCGTGTGTAAAAGTGCTGTCCTTCCCTCCTGTGGAGAAAGCATTTTAGACAGTCTGGCTCCACCCCTTGAGGTGAGTGACAGGCAGGAGGGAACATCCCTCTCTCATATTCACCGCTGACTGACCAGACCCCGCCTACATCACTGCCCACCAGACAGCGACTGACGACCCTTTACTCCTCGGCCCACGTCACTGTCTGCCACCTCCTCCCCTCCCCCCACAACTGCAAGAAGCGGCCGACAGACGCAGAGATTTCTCCGAGTCACGGTGGCCTCTGCGCCCTGTAATTAAATCAGCCCCTATTCATTGTGTGTAATGCCAGCAATAATCTTGTTTCGGTTTGTGCTGAGTTGGAGGAGGTCGGTGTGAAGGTACCGGAGCTGAGGATGGAGGTAGCGTGGTGTGCAGTAAGGCTATGCATTGCGGCTGTTATGGTGATTAGTGCATTATGATTAGGAGAGCCATGTTGGGGGGGTATGTTTCAAGGGTGGGGGCGGGGGGACAGGGATGTTGGCGTATGGCTGAGGATTGTAGCATGCCCTCCCATTAAAAATAGCTGAATAATTGCTCCCCGTGCCGTCAAAAACGGAGACGCCACCACCTGCATGGTCTGAACGTTGCTTTCTGGAACCTTCTTTCCCTTTATGACTAGGCTTCTACGTCCCTCAGGAATTTCCAACCAAAACTTATTCTCGGGTTCCATCTCCGGCGTCATGCATTTCCCTGCCAAACTTGATGCATTGATGGATACCCACTGATGTATAGAGCTTGTTGAAGCTGGCTGTTCACCAATGTAACCATGTAAAGATGTATGAATGCTGTGTAGATTGATGAGGTGTGAGGTGCTGTGTCTTACGGACGAGTCCAACAGTACCAATACCGCAAACATTTACATCAACACGCCCACGGCCACATGATAAATGGCTCTCTGGCATAAGGAGGGACTGCGGAGAACTCTGTTTAATAAAATGTAATCGGTGGTCAAATCACACACTGGAGCACAATACAGCACTCCAGAGAGGCCATCTTTCTTCTCCCCCCACCGCCACCGCCCACATCCACGGTTTCTGCGCGACAGGTAACCATCGGTTACAGGGTTCCCCAGGCAATGTGGTCGCGCCAAGCTGACAGTTATGGCACATGACACCGGCATAAAAATGTATCTGAATATTTATAAAAGTGTCACTTCCAGTGGCAGGCTGATGATTGACATGGGGATCAGAGAGATATGGGCTTCTTACCCCTGGGGAAAGCTCTCGGTGCCAATTAGGAGTGCACAATATTTTTAATCTCGAATCCCCCTAAAATCACCACCTGGGGAGTGTGAGGACTGGTTATCTGCTGACACTTTTATGCTGACACGACTGGCTTCAGTTCAGTTGCAATTTAACACACCAGTATCGGAGGAACTGTCTAAATCACCATGTCATTACATCATGGGCCTGCGTTAGGCCTGGAGAAATTTAACTCAATATAATTTTCCAATATGTTTCATTGTCCCAGAAAATGCAATGCTTATGAGTTTATTTTACCAGCATCTAAATTATGTCATTTATTAAAAATTGAATTGAAATATCTATATTAGGCGAGTGATAAGATGAAATTGCCGGGGCTGGACCAGTAATAAAGCAAGTGGCAGCTTGAATCTTCTTGATTGTTTTCCTGATTAATAAGCTCATCGGGGTAGGCAAGAGTAGCCCAACAGAAGCTGCTCATTCCGAACTTAATTATATGGAATGTAGCACCTCATCAGGGTGCTTCACGCTAACTACCTTTAATTAGAACTAAGAGATTGGGTCACATTCAATTACTTTGATAATCACGAGGAGATTACATTTAAATCACATTTAAATTAAAAACGCTGTCATTTTTTCCCTGGTAACCAAAATGATTAAATGACTTAACATGTGGCACATAAAGTCAGTTGCTGTAGCCGAGAAAAGAGTAGCTGTCCTTTAAAAGGTGAGGCCATTTTCTTATTCATGCGACAAGATAAGGTCTTAAAAGTATAATTATAAATAATTAATATGGTTCCAGACATGATCAAAGTAAGCAGATAGCAGTAGTGTGTCTAAAGCCAAATAGATATTGTGTTCACAAGTTATAATCGTGTTAACACTAGTTTACTGACCAGAGAAGGTTGCTAACAATTATTATGTTATTAATGTCATTTGTTGTAAAATTTCCTATATGCAGTTTTGTAACATTACAGCTCTTTTCTTCATTCAAGTTGTCGACACCATTTTCAGTCAATGCACCAGGAGTAAATAAGGACACACTAGCCCCGCTTTGTTTTGTCAGTATCTATCAGTGCTCTTATAAAGAACTTTACATGATACATTTCATTTCATTACTTTACTGTTCTGTCAGTCTGACACTCCTTTGTGTACATAAAATCAGGACTCTAAAAGTACTTTACTGTGCTTTACTGAATAAAATAATACATGAATTATTATTATTATTATTATTATTATTATTATTATAAGAAGAAAAAGAATATTGATCCTATTGATACTTAAGTTCAAGTGGAACTGTGCTGTCATGTTTTCACAGGTTCTTGAACCGGTTAATTGCCGTCGCAGCTTTCCTGGAATTCAAACTTCCCAAATAATGCCGAACCAGTACAGTGGAACAGTTCGAGGTGAGGCTGCGATTGAGAAGAGGGTGAGAGAGGGCTGTCTGTGCTAATGCTGAGGGAAATTTAATTAGCTGCATTTATTCAAGCACAAGCTGTAAAATGTTTTTGCAAATTCAACATTTCATAGTGAGATTAAACAAAAATTGGATTTTTATTCAGGTCCCCAGTAAGGTCCCCTATCATAATACTTTCTGTAATTTCATGATATTCCACATCGTCCACCAAACAGTGATTAGGGAGAGATACAGCATACCCAAGTCAAGTAGGTTTCAGTCACGTGTCACAGAATGCAGGTTCAATTAGTTGCAGCAGTTGGAATTTAATAGAGAAACAGAACATAAATAAGCGCACTGAGGGAGTGTATTTCCTGCAGACTGGTCTGGAAGCAATCAGGATCTTAGAAGAGTTAGCAGAGCAAAGTCTTAGGGACCAGCCTGAGGTCATTAACTAGGATGGTGAGCTGTGTGAACCAGGGTGCACTACGAGGGTGTATGCCTTCAAAAAGGAGCCATTCACCAGGACCTAATACTCAGGATGGAGTATTCGTAGCAGAAAGATATTAGTTTCAGAAAAGAGATACACTGATGATGAGGAACACTAAACAACAATCCAGCAATGGGAAGAGAGGCTAAGAACTTTAGAGCCATTCCGTGAGAAAGTGGCACTTTTTGAAGAAGTTGAGGGGTCGACCCCCCTGGAATTTAATGAAACTTGGCAGAAGGGGAGATATGGGTGTCTCACAGAAAAAGCCAAATTTTTAGGTCCGTATCGCTCCTGGTCTGCCGGTGGCATGACCTGGAAGCCACTAAAGAGGCACAGTTTTGCTTTTGACCGCAGTTTACATCAATTCTTATGAATTAAGGGTACAGAATACCAAATATGTCATACTTTTATCATGACCTGTGACGCTTCAAGTATAGTTAGACTTCAGCACCACATCAGCGCCAAGCTGGGTAACTACATTATCGAGCCAGAATTATTTGAGAAATAACAATAAAAATAGAAAATGGGAATGGAAATAAAATAATATCCCAGACATATACCAAACTTGAATGCTTTATTATGTATTTACTCACAAAAAAACTATCATTTCCAGTGAATAGTACCTTGGTATCTTGCTGTGTTTGTGCAATGAACGGCCAGAAAGATAGTCAAAATTCATTTTCGGTGCATGTTTGCAGTATATTTTCTGTTACCCAGATTTGTACTGTGTGGGTAAATGCTGTTTGTTGTGCTTTTGGAACTCTATTTTTGGGAATACCAACATTTCTTTGGTAGTATCTACATTTTCAATCTAGACAGAGCCAAAGTTGGAAGAAAACTCAAAATAGACAATTTCATAGCGGATTGTGCCTATGTTTAGGTGGCATTATTTTGTTTACCCAGCAAGATATAGATCTGAAATTCTCTGGAAACATAGTGCCTTTGGGGTATAGTACAGCATGAGTAAAATCTCAATGGTAATTTTTTCAGTGTAGGCGATATTCATCATCAAACGTCGGAAAATTTCGCCCCCAGGGGTGCTGTAAGCTGGATGCAAATACTGGCTATTCCCAGTAATGTACCAAATAAATTGTTTTTGAATTGTGATGCACACAGTTAGTTTTCTCTGAAAATGAAGAGTTTAGCTTGGTACTCTGCTGGGTAGATATCTTTCTGACTAACGGGGGCGCTCTAAAGAGTTAATGTTCATCCAACCTAATATTCCACATTCTCAGGCTTATATCAAAGTTCTGCACAGAGGTTCTTGCAAGCAAGCATCACCCTGGTAAGAAAAGGGCAGTTCATTCATAGTGTTAATTTGCATGCCTTCATTCCTAACACCTGCCCGTGATATCTAGCCTATGAGATGCCCGCTGGTTGGGATAGCGGAGTTTCTTTTTTTCAGACTTCCCATTTCTGTGCGTACAAAGCCATGGGTGTTGATATAACTATTGGGCCATATAGGCTGCAGCCCGCCATTTAATTCAGAGATAGACAAGCTCACTAGCAACGGCCTGTAAGCAGCCCTGTAGAGACCCAGGATGCAGTGTAGTAGGGTTTGCCTTGGGCTCAACTAGCTCCGTGGGTAACATTGACCTAGATTGAACGAAGAAGGCCATGGATGGCTGCTAAGAGTCAAAGCCAAGGAGCACCTCTGGCACGCACCACCCGGTGCTGTCAACCCACAATCGAATTCCAAAAACAGACTGACGGATAGAGCTAGTCACATTCTGTGTTGACATCATTTCGCTTTGGATAACATGAAAAGTATAAAACAGTTTTAACTTTTGTACAAAACCAGTGAAGTTGGCACGTTATGTAAATCGTAGATAAAAACAGAATACAATGATTTGCAAATCCTTTTCAACTTATATTCAGTTGAATACACTGCAAAGACAAGATGTTTAATGTTCAAACTGAGAAACTTTTTTTTTTTTTTTTTTGCAAATAATCATTCACTTAGAATTTAAAGGCAGCAACACATTGCAAAAAAGTTGGCACAGGGGCCTTTTTACCACTGTGTTACATCGCCTTTCCTTTTAACGACACTCAGTAAACGTTTGGGAACTGAGGAGACTAATTTTTGAAGCTATTCAGGTGGAACTCTTTCCCATTCTTGCTTGATGTACAGCTTAAGTTGTTCAACAGTCCTGGGTCTCCGTTGTCGTATTTTACGCTTCATAATGCGCCACACATTTTCAATGGGAGACAGGTCTGGACTACAGGCAGGCCAGTCTAGTACCCGCACTCTTTTACTATGAAGCCATGCTGTTGTAACACATGCAGAATGTGGCTTGGCATTGTCTTTCTGGAATAAGCAGGGGCGTCCATGAAAAAGACATTGCTAGGATGGCAAAATATGTTGCTCCAAAACCTGTATGTACCTTTCTGCATTAATGGTGCTTTCACATATTTGTAATTTGCCCATGCCTTGTGCACTAATACACCCCCATACCATCACAGATGCTGGCTTTTGAACATTGTGCCTATAACAGTCGGGATAGTTCTTTTCCTCTTTGGTCCGGAGGACACGACGTCCACAGTTTCCAAAAACTATTTGAAATGTGGACTCGTCAGACCACAGAACACTTTTCCACTCTGCATCAGTCAATCTTAGATGAGCTTGGGCCCAGCGAAGCCGGCGGCGTTTCTGGGTGCTGTTGATTAATGGCTTTCGCTTTGCATTGTAGAGTTTTAACTTGCACTTGCAGATGTAGCGACAAACTGTAGTTACTGACAGTGGTTTTCTGAAGTGTTCCTGAGCCCATGTGGTGATGTCCTTTACACACTGATATCAGTTTTTGATGCAGTACCGCCTGAGGGATCGAAGGTCACGGGCATTCAATGTTGGTTTTCGGCCTTGTCGCTTACGTGCAGTGATTTCTCCAGATTCTCTGAACCTTTTGACGATATTACGGACTGTAGATGATGAAATCCCTACATTTATTGCAATGGCTCGTTGAGGAACGTTGTTTTTAAACTGTTCGACAATCAGCTCACGCATTTGTTCCCTAAGTTGTGACCCTCGCCCCATCCTTGTTTGTGAATGACTGAGCATTTCAGGGAAGCTGCTTTTATACCCAATCATGGCACCCACCTATTCCCAATTAGCCCATTCACCTGTGGGATGTTCCAAATAAGTGTTTGATGAGCATTCCTCAACTCTCTCAGTCTTTTTTGCCACTTGTGCCAGCTTTTTTGAAACATGTTGCAGGCATCAAATTCCAAATGAGCTAATATTTGCAAAAAATTACAAAGTTTACCTGTTCGAACATTAAGTAAGTTGTCTTTGCAGTGTATTCAATTGAATATAGGTTGAAAAGGATTTGCAAATCATTGTATTCTGTTTTTATTTACGATTTACAGAACGTGCCAACTTCACTGGTTTGTACTATACGTTCTGTCTTCATGTACACAGTTGTGTGACGAAGACTCTTTTTTAGAGTTCAAATTATGGACTGTTATTTTATGTAAGTGTACGTATACTGTTGATGCATGTCTGCATGTGCACTTATGGTGGTACGCCTTTTCCATTAGTTCTTTTTTGGCATTTTAAAATTTTGGACTGGTCATGTTTTTTATCACACGCTGTACATTTTAGACTACGCTTTGTCTATGAGACACCCATATCTACCTACGTGCCAAGTTTCATTTAATTCCAGGGGGTCAACTGCGCACCGAGTGTCAATCTCGTGTGGAAAGGCTCTTAAATACATAAGAAGTCAATCAACAATGAGGGAGAACAGGTGTGGGAGGAGGAGGAATTAAACAAGTAGGGAGGGGAGAGGACCGGGATAACACTTAAATAAGAATACAAGTTGAAAAAAGAAACCAAAATTGACACAGACAGCTGGATTGCGGGCAAACGCAGTTAGGGAAACACTCACAACACAAGAGTTTGCTCATCGTACAAGTTGTACTGGTCATTTTGAAAGGCATTGCAGGTTTGTTCTGCGTTGATTTTTTAACTGATAGGGAATGAAAAAGCTCCCCACCAATTTTCCACCCACACTCTCACTGCAGAGAAGCTAACAAATGTGGCAGCCTTTAATCAGCCTGAACGCAATGAATTCTTGTGCCAGAGCTGGAGCCAAAATTTAAACCCATGGAGGAAAACCAGGAGAGAACAGAAGAAGCAAGGCGTTGTGGGAGCTGTTAAAATGGCGCCCTAATCTTCCAATCTAATTATTAAATGATAAAGGTCATTAATTACATACCTAGCCGATTAGACAGCTGTGAAGTGCATTGGGAGCTGATATCCTTGTTACTTCAATTGTTGTTGTTTGAATTAGGGAGACTAGAAATGCTCTGTCAAAGCAGATTTCAGTTAGCCAGTCATGGTAGTCATGGTTGGAATTTTGGTTACTTGTTGGTTTATAATATAGGTTTTTAATTTTGACATAGGTGCTAATTTAAAAAAAAAAAAAACAAGAGCAGTCATATACTGTACCAGCAAGAACGTATATGCCACACAACATAATAAATGGCAAATTGCCACCCTCCCCCCCCAAAAAAAACAAACAAAAAAAGCCAAAACCCTGCAATGAATAAAAGGGGAGTTACAGGTCCACTCCAGCAGTTTCCCTCCGTCCAATGTGAAGCCACGTTTGCCATAAAGATACAAACATCCAGGTAAGCTGCTTGATTGACCAGCATGGGAGTCCTCCTGCGCTGTGACTGGGGGAGAAACTGAATGAGCCTGAAGAGCGAAACGGCTCTCGCGTTTGCCTTTATTCTCACGGATGAGAAGAAAGAGCACCGGCCCATAAAGAGGGCGGGAGAAAGGAAGCGGAACGGGACTTCGCCGGCCTCTAATTCATCTCGTTTCTCTCCGAAAATTAGCTGCTTTGAAAATGTGTTACTGCTCCCGTGCACTCCATTAAAGATAAATAAACAAATAAAAGCTGCCGGCCCCGGAGTGAGCGATCTGCTGCAGACGAGCCCGCGGCTGCCAAAATCACATCTCCGTGCAGAGATACGGCCGCTCCGTCTGGAGCCGGAGAATAACGGGGAGGCAGGAAATCGACCTTCTGTTTTACACCGGCGCAGTTTATTTCCAGAGCGCTTTAGATAAATGCTAATGATAAAATGAAACATTTACAAACAAGGGCTTTGCCTCCCGTCAATAAGAGGCCTCATAACGTTTATCTGAAACCCATTTCCCTGAGCCGTAACGTGAATGCAAGGATTAGAAAGTGGCACTTTGGTGACTGAGGTGTCCCGAGCTCTCTGCTCATCTGCAGAATTTAAATCAATAGACGACATTGGTGGGAGTGGATGTGGGGGAGATTCTGAAATACTCAAAATGCTTCTCTGCCCAGACTGTGAGGTAAAATCCCCAGCCAGTGTCATGAAATCGGATGACCAGCAATGGGAATTACTCGAGATTTCAAATAAAGCCAAAATAATCTTCTCCGTGACTCTAATCGAATTTTAGGAAACACTGAAAAGATTGTGTAAGAGCAGATGTGCTTTTGATTTGTATTTAGTTCAATAAAATCATGTTAGTGCTATTGTGATGTAGTAATATATTAGATTACAATGAAATTATGGAGATTAAATTTAAGGGGGAATTCATTCATTATGCCAAACCCAATAGTATTTGATTAACTGTACAGGACAACTGAGAGCCCTGCTGCCTTTTCGCCCACCAGGATAGCTTCTTCTTTGAGTCTCCTAAGACTATAGCGCTTTTTTTTTTTTGCCTTACAAGCCTTTCTAAACCTCTGCTTCCTGTACACCCTAAATACATTTCAGTGTCACCTTAAAAGTTTCCTCTGATAAAGTCACATGTAAATTGATGTCCTTTTTGACTGTCAGTATTATTGCCGCCAGCAAACAAAAAAGCTAACCACTGATTTCTGGTGGTATTGTCTTTTGGAAGACAGCATTGTGCTTTTTTCACATCCAAAAAAAAACACGGATGAGCAACTTTGGGAGACATACTGATGAAACTGCACCTCAAATGATCCGTGGTTCTTCTTCTTTTGTATTTCCGGAAGTTTAGACGCTTCTAAGGCATAATATGATCCACGGTTGTTTGTGCCTGCTAGAATAGATTCCGGGGTGGGCAGGTCCGAGCAGTGATTAGCTCTGGCTAGGTCTGTGCTAATTGGACGGCACAACCTAACGTCAGGTTTTGCCCAGATCTTGTGAAGGTCTGTTCAGAGATGAACTTACGTTCTCGAATTACGGTAAAACCCCTGTGTCATGTTTCAAAACCTTACAGAGGTTGAGTATGGACATCCAACATTATAACATTACTTGCATGTATTAAAAAAAGGATCAACATAATAGGTCCCCTTTAAGATGAAATAGAATAGCTGCTATTAATCCTTTTAAGAGCAGTGTGTGTTAACGCCATAGCAAACTGGTAATTTTGTTTGGTGAGGAACAGGCCCCTAGCTTGTGTTTCTGCAGCCTCCTACAGTCCTCTGAGAACCATGCACCAGTGTAGTTAGAGGTTCAATGATGTGAGATGAGGAGGAAACCGAAAACTAGCGTCAAGCAGAAGGGTGAGTTGATCCACTGGAGTCAATTCACCAGGTAACACTTTTCATATGAAAAAGATATGGACCATTTTTTCTTCACTCAATACCTAGCTTGTGGCATTAAAACAAGGGCAAGACTAAAGTTAATTATTTGTATTTTCCTTTCCAAACAAAGAAATATTCACACATAAAAATTCCCCTTCACATTAGGCCCCCCACCATTTTGAAGGCTTTATTTATTAGGAATAAATGAAAGTGAAAATGAAAAAGGGAAGGAAAACAGCATGAAAAATATGCGTTCATTTGTGGAAAGCTCTGCTGGCTAGGACTCGATGGAACTATCACGAAGTGCCAGCTTTTGCGTGAAAAGCACGTCTGGGCGAGTCAAAATGCAAATGCAGTTTGGGGTAAAAAAAAAAAAAAAAACTTGCACAGCCCCAGCTTAATAAACTGACACACCCCTTAATCCACTGGCCCACCTATTGGAATGCAAACACTTTTATATTAGAGCATGTAACTCCCAAACTGGTCAAAGCCGATAAATATGCTGTTTGAGACAGATGAAATTGTGCATAACATTACTGCCACATGCGTTTATGTTTGCAAAGGCACAAAAATAGAGCCCCAAGTGTTTCTCATGTTTTTGAAGAGGGAAAATAAGTATGCCACTTCTGTTCAAGTTTTCTGTCGGAATGCTGGGAAGAAAATATATTGGCCCATAAAAATATCCATTAACAAGAAAGTAGCCATTAGCTACTTTTTAGCCTAATTGATCTTGGTTCCCAGTACAGATTAATTGGCTAATTAATGCAGTGTAAAATTATAAGAGCGGAGGAAGCCTGTTGGTGCGTGGGGGAAAGGCCCCCACAGGGGATGAAGGATCAGGGGTTCAGCAGTGGAACCAAAATGGAGTTGGTTTGACTGGATTATGGGTGGTACCCTCTGTCTCTGGCAGTCTTTACCCCGTCCGTCTGCCCAGGAGAAATGAATTATATCCTGATTCAGGCATGAGAGAGAGAGAGAGAGTGAGAGAGAGAGAGAGAGAGACAGACCTGGCTGATACGCTGGTCTGTTGCACAAATGCTAATTTAATCAATGCGCTGTAAATCTGTGTGCTGACTAATACGCTGATGCCCAGGGGTATTGGGGCATAAATGGAGGGACACACACATGCACTCACAAAACAATGTTCATTCACACACACGCGCGCACACACACACACACATCAACATGCACACACTCACACATGCACAGATGTGCTCACATACACTCCTACAAGTTTGCAAACACATACTAATACAAGATTCTCACGCATATGAAAACAAAGATACAATAACCTCACACGCCTACACAAATACACCGATAAAAAAGTACATTTAAAGTACATTCAACGTAACACGCTTTTAACCTCAACTAAAGCACACAATTCTTTTTCGTATCCATGAACAAGCACAGGTGTGTGTATGTGTCCGAGTGTGTTTGCGTATACGTAAGCATGTGCCTTTATCAGACCATATTGTAATTCAGTTCACACTGGCACGGCTAATACCTTAATGGGGTAAAAAACATAAATAATAAATTGAACAATAACAATAAAATAACACAAACACAATCACTGCTAATGCCTAATGCTAGTAATTTGCCATAATGGTATCGCCTTAAAATCGAAAGGGAAACTGGCAATAAAAGAACATAAAAGCTGGAGAAGATCATTTAGAAAAGTGGAAAACACAGTCTCAGAGACCTGAAGTGTCTGAGGTGCGAGAGGAGAGCGTTTTGTGAGTCTCTCTCTCGGAGCCGAGAGATAGCGGAGCTGCTCCATCTCTTTGCGCCAGCGTGTCAGCTCCTTTGGTTGCCATGGGGACGCACTGTTGTCATGGCAACCGCGGCAGATGGGGGAGGAAAGAAAACAAGACCGCAGAAGAGGAAGAAGATGAAGAAGAAAAAAGAGAGGAGAAAAGATGAGAGGGATAGAGGGCCGCGGTCTTTTTCTCATTAGGCGATAAAGGAGCGAGTGCAGCGCCTGTAATCTGCTCTCCGCCGCGACCGCGATCTGCTCTCAACATCAGCGCCCTTCCTTTAGGAGTAAATAGCACAGAGCTGGTCCATTAGGTGCCATAACGATGGCCGTTTATTAACAGTCATGTATCTGATGAGCTCCAGTGCGGCTTTGATGGGCCAATTTGTGTCTCTTTGGCGAAGAGCAGTGGGGCGAGCAGTGTGGAGCGGGGCGTGTGACGAGCTGAAGCGCGGGGCCCCAAATAAATGCTCTGAGGTGCTGTCCCTCCTCCCTCCATCCCTTCCTCTATCCCTCTCTCCATCTCTCCCTCCATCCATCTCTCCATCCCTCCATCATGTCTTCGAGCTGAAGAGATCTCTGTTGATTGAAGGCAGGAGGGGGGAAATCTTCCAGATGTCAGTAGTTTGACCCCACTTCCTCTTGTGTGTACTCAGAGAGTTGGACATAAATTGCATCCCCTGGTGGATGGGAGGGTTACCATTGCCAAAACCCCCAAAGCTTAATATTCCCCTGAAACTACATAATGCAAGTTGAACCAAGAAAAGGAAAAATTGGCAATAAAATTTTTCCTAAGATAATGTGAGCTGATTCTAATAATGAGTCCTTTTTTCAGCAGTCAGAAATCTTAGGCCTTCCTTCAGAGGTCACACACTGAGATGTGGCTCCGTCTTTCTTCTTCTGTTCAGTTGTACTCACTGTTGCAGCAGTCTGCTGTGGTTTGCTGTTCTCCCAGAGAGCAGCTCAACAGGAAGCAGGAAGCTGTCCAGGTAAGTTTGTTCATGTTCTGATTACTGAGCTCGCAGTTAATACAACTGTAGAGAAATACAGATGCGAGTCCCTTAGGACATGAGTTTGTTAAGATCACAAGGAGGTTCAGGTGTGGGGAGGGTATCAGAGGTTTTGGCTGCAGGTGGGCGTCAGCATGAACGGTTCTCCAGTGTGCCTCTTCTTCTCTGATTGGTGGGGTCAGAAGAAAGCTGACAGTCATCCTCACACTCTAAGAAGAAGGTTGAAGCTGAAGACCATGTGACCGTGTATTCAAACTTCATCTGGCTCTCAGCCCAGATCATAATACTAAGTGCCTGCACTCTAATACTGAGCTTCAAACTTTTTATTTATGGATTTATTCAAATTCTTATATAATCCATTCCTTATGTGCACTTGGTTAGTGAGTTCACCGGGGTCTTCCAGGTTTTAGACAAGGGCTCCAAATCATGGTCCTCAAGGGCTGAGAACTGCTGGTTTTCCACCCTCCCTTTACCTGGGAGTCAGGAGTGATTACAATCTGGCCAATCCGTGGTAATAACTGTCTATAGAGCTATTTGCAGGGAAAGGAAACCAGGGCCAGAATCAGGCAGCACTGTCTTAGATGGATTGAAGAATCATTGATGGTGGCGGTAATGGCAGTAATACCACATTAACAGTAGTGGTAGCAGTAGAAGGAATAGCGGTTGCTGTAGTAGGATAGTATTAATGGTAAAACATGAGATGTAGAGCGTGGATCAGCCCAGCAGTGAGAACGCTGGGGCAGAGGCAGTGGTATAAAGAGGTGCAGTTCTCCTGCACTGATGGGGCTGTATCTGGAGGGAAGGCTGTGGTTTGGAGCCTCGCTGTGCTGAATAAGGGAAAACGTTAGCATCGGCCGCGCCGCAAAGCGACTGCGTTTTTTACCGCCAGGAAACAGACAGCATCACTCTGCACCACCGCTCCTCTCTCGGGAGCCATTAATCACCGCTCATCCCCAGTCCCGCTATCGCTGCCGTATAAACGTTATTTTAACGTGACCTTGCGCAGGTTTACGGCCCGCCTCCACCTCTGCTCTCCTCTGGCGGCCAGGTGCGGAAGAGTACCGTTTTGCGTCCAAAGGGACCGTCTCTCCAGAGATTTGTGGATTCGGACCCCCTCTGTCTGCTCTGCAGCCCTCAAGCACTCGCTGCCTCCCTCAGATGTAAACCACAGCATTCGTTCAGAAACTGTCCACGCTGAGGAGTCAGCTGTGAAATGTGGTGCTGCTGTCTTTCATACACAAGACAAAATGTCCCTGTGCCATCGTTAAAAAAAATTAAATAATATCTGCTTATTTCTGTCTAGCATTCATGTATTCCTATTTAAACATTTTGGAAATATACGATCTGTATCATAATGTGGTGTGGTAAAAGATTTTGATGGGTTGTCGTGTGTATTACTCAGTTTCTCTCAATGCACACATATACATGATGGCATCATCAGCTCCGTAACCCTGTTCTGGTGTGATGTGGAAGACCAGATTCTATGCAGAGAGCTAGAGTAATGTGGGGGTTTGCAGAGCTGTATTGCAAGTGTTTGGGTTTGAGTCCGTAATGTGGGAAAGTGGAGAGCTATGATGTGGGTGTATGGGTTTGAGTCAATAATGTGGGGGTTTAGAGAGCAGTGGTGCAGATGTATGGGTTTCGGTCAGTAGTGTGAGGGCGTGGACAGCTGTGGTGTGAGTGTACGGGCTTGGGTCAGTATTGTAGGGGTTTGGAGAACTGTGGCGTAGATGTATGGGTTTGCGTCAGTAATGTGGAGGTGTGGAGAGCTATGACTTGGGTGTATAGGTTTGCGCCAATAATGTGGGGGTTTAGAGAGCAGTGGTGTAGGTCTATGGGTTTGGGTCGGTCATGTGAGGCATGTGTGTGTGGGATTGGGTCAGGAATGTCGGAGATTAGAGAGATGTGCTGAGGGTGTATAGGCTTGATCAGTAATATAGGGTTGTGGTGCGGGTGTATGGAATTGAGTCAGTATTGAAGGGGTGTGGAGAGCTGTGGTGTTGGTGTACGGGTTTTGGTCACTAATGTGGTTGTATGGAGAGCTATGATGCAGGTGTATGGGCTTGGTCAGTAATGTGGGGGTTTTGAAAGCAGTAGTGTGAGTGTATGAGTTCATACAGTCAGTAATGTGAGGGTGCTGCGAGCTGTGGTATGAGTGCATGGGGTTTGATCAGTTATGTGGGCGTTTGGAGAGCTGTGGTGTGGATGTATGTGTTAGGGTCAGTCATGTAAGGGGTTAGAGAACTGTGGTCCAGGTGCATGCGTTTGGTTCAGAAATTTGGAGGTGTGGAGAGCTGTGGTGCAGGTGAATGGGTTTGAGTCAGTAATGTGGAGGTTTGGAGAGCTGTGGTGAAGGTGTATAGGTTTGGGTCAGTAATGTGGTGGTATGGAGAGCTATTGTGCGGATATATATAGACTTGGGTCAGTTATGTGGTGGCTTGGAGAACTGTGTTATGGGTACATGGGTTTAGGTCAGTAATATTGGGGCGTCGAGAGCTGTGGTGCAGGTGAATGGGTTTGAGTCAGTAATCTGAGAGTTTGGAGAGCTGTGGTGCGCACGTATGGCTTTGGATCAGTTTTGTGGGGGCTTTGATAGTGGTGGTGAGGGTATATAGGTTTTTGTCCGTAAATTGGCTGGGTGGATAGCTGTGGTGCAGATATATAGACTTGAGTCAATTGTATGGGGGCTTGGAGAGCTGTGGTGAGGGTGTATGGGTGTGGGTCAGTAATGTGGCGGGCTGGAGAGCTGTGGTGCAGACATATAGACTTGAGTCAGTTATGTGGGGGCTTGGAGAGCTGTGGTGTGGGTGTATAGGTTTGGGTCAGTGATATGGTAGTATAGAGAGCTGTGGTGTGGGTGTATTGGTTTGGGTCAGTGATGTGGTGGTGTGGAGAGCTGTGGTGTTGTTCTTTAGGCTTGGGTCAGTAATGTGGCCGTGTGGAGAGCTGTCGTGTGGGTGTATGGGTTTGGGTCAGTAATGTGGCCGTGTGGAGAGCTGTCGTGTGGGTGTATGGGTTTGGGTCAGTAATGTGGCCGTGTGGAGAGCTGTGGTGTGGGTGTATGGGTTTGGGTCAGTAATGTGGCCGTGTGGAGAGCTGTGGTGTGGGTGTATGGGTTTGGGTCAGTAATGTGGCCGTGTGGAGAGCTGTGGTGTGGGTGTATGGGTTTGGGTCAGTAATGTGGCCGTGTGGAGAGCTGTGGTGTGGGTGTATGGGTTTGTGTCAGTAATGTGGCTGTGCGGAGAGTTGTGGTGTGGGTGTATGGGTTTGGGTCAGTAATGTGGCCGTGTGGAGAGCTGTGGTGTGGGTGTATGGGTTTGGGTCAGTAATGTGGCTGTGTGGAGAGCTGTGGTGTGGGTGTATGGGTTTGGGTCAGTAATGTGGCTGTGTGGAGAGCTGTGGTGTGGGTGTGTGGGTTTGGGTCAGTAATGTGGCCGTGTGGAGAGCTGTGGTGTGGGTGTATGGGTTTGGGTCAGTAATGTGGCCGTGTGGAGAGCTGTGGTGTGGGTGTATGGGTTTGGGTCAGTAATGTGGCTGTGTGGAGAGCTGTGGTGTGGGTGTACAGGCCTCTGAGATGTACTGAGGCAGTAAGGGCCAGTGGGTGAAAATGCATCTAATGGCTGCTATTGATCTGCAGACGTGGCCCAGTGACTGATGGGAGAATAAAAGCAGCCTCTCTCTCCACAGTCCGTCCTAATGACTGCCTGCTGGATTTCCATCACAGGGCACTTCTGCTGCTGTCAATGCTGGCTCTAATTGCTGGGCAGGGAACAGGGACGGCTCGCTGTCCTCCCGAGCTCAGCGTAAACTCGAATCCCACCGGGCTCTGCTGTGCCAAGCACAGAATGCATCAGAGTTTCGTGCTAAAGCTGAGTTTTAAGCCAGTCTTGCTAAAATAGCCCACACAGAAAGTATTGGATTAAATAAAATGAATAATGATGAATAAAATGAATCGTGAATTATCAGTGTCTTTTATGGAAATGCACTTTAATGTGGAAATTCGATAATGAGGCAGATTTTCACAGCCAAGCTCAGATAATCAAAAAGAAACAACAGGTATATAAACACTATTCAAGCCTGGCAGAACTGTGGCTCAATGTCTATGTGTGAGTGCTCTATACAAGCTGTACATTAAAACACAATCCATCTCTCACACTACTGCATAGAAGCAAAACAGAGAGCTTAATTACACTCCACGCACATTATGAACACACCTTACACCAACTGCACACACAGTGTATATAGAATTTATACACACTCTACACACACTGTACACAGAGCTTAATCACACTCCACACACACTGCGCATAAAGCTTATACACATTCCACACACACTGTACATAGAGCTTATACACACTCCACACTCACACACACACACACCCACACACTGTACATAAGGCTTATACCCACACACTGTGCATAGAGCTTATACACACTCCACACACACACTGTATATAGAGCTTACACACACTCCAAACACACTGCTTAAGCCTCTCTTACAACCGGTCGTACGGGTTAGCGGGCCGCACGGGCTCTGCGATATGGGGGAAATTTCTTGGCTGTAGCCAGTCCGCAGAGGAAGTAGGGTAGCAGAGTGGTTGCAAGTGCTTCGTACATGAAGAGCAAGTGAGTCTTGCTACACACGTGCTGGCCGCTCGTCCTCTGTAGGAAAATATTTGCTATTAAATCGTGAGTGCAGTGGTGCGACTCGTGCGTGCTGGGCGCGCTTCATGTAAGGCTTTCGTACGTCGTACTCACTGAGGATGTACGTGTGTGAGCATCGTACAAGGGTCTTGCTGCCGACTCACGTCAATTGCAAGAGGGGCATACTGGTTTCGCTCGACGTGTATGGTGATCATGACCATTTTCGAGCTGTTATAAAAGCCGAACATCGTCCTCTTCATTATCCTCAGCATTGTCATGGCTATGCCGAGGAGGCTGCGACATCGCCTTCTGGAGTTGCTGTTGGCCGAGGAAGAAAGAGACCGTGTTGGCGTTGTGGCAGTGGTCTACAGGAATATTATTGAAGGCTAGAGGAGACGCCGACGTTTTTGGGTCAAGCCATGGTTGCAGAGGCGTGCCACGATTGGTCAGTATGAGACTTTGTTCCAGGAGCTCGACCCAGAGTCGGAAGGGGACTACATGGGCTACATCCGAATGGATCGGAATCTGTTTGTTGAGCATTGTGAAAAATCAGTCCTTATCTGCAAACGCACAAATCACTCTGAAGAAATGGACTGGTGACATACGGATACGAAGGAGCGTCTTGTAGCACGTACACAAGTGTCATGCATGCCAGGCGGACCACGCACTTGAGACGCACTAACAAAGTAAGGTGCACGCACCTCTCCTGTGCCTCACACGTGCGCGCCCTGTCGCGTACACACCCACTTACGGAGTACGCAGTTGGTGAGTGAGGCACGGGTACGCGTTTCCTACGTCATTCAATTTAATTTTTACCTGCAAACTTTCATTTTAGGCTTGCGAGACGCGCACAGGTGGCGCACTCTTCACTTGCCTTGCTCTTGCGGCCTAGCTGCATGCTAGATTTTCTACGGAGAACGCAGTTGAAAATTTACAAACCAATTTTCTCCCCACGACCGTGGCGTGCTGTCTGCGGGCTCGAAAATCCGTATGGACCACCTGCGCGTCATGTGCCATTTTGCCCGTGGCCAGCCCGTAGGAGCCCGTACGACCGATTGTAAGAGAGGCTTTAATCACACTCCACACATACTGTACACAGAGCTTAATCACACTCCACATACACTGTGCATAGAGCTTTTACACACTCAACACACACTGTACATAGAGCTTATACACACTCCACACACACTGTACATAGAGCTTACTCACACTCCACACACACTGTACATAGAGCTTACTCACACTCCACACACACTGTACATAGAGCTTACTCACACTCCACACACACTGTACATAGAGCTTACTCACACTCCACACACACTGTACATAGAGCTTACTCACACTCCACACACACTGTACATAGACTTTAGTCCATAGTCCAAAAATGGGTCCTTATTTAGCTCATACTGCCATTGTCAAAAAATCCCATTTGTAGTCCATTGTAATCTCTGCCTGAAACGCCTCGTTGGCGCGGCTCCTCCGCTATGGCCCCCACTCCCCGTATGCCCATTTTCTTCTTACCGGCCAGCTCTGTGGAGGGCAGATCCAGACAGGACGAGGCAGCAGAACACAGTTTTACGGGTCCGCCTCCCCAGAGTGAAACTGAGACGCATCTGCCATCCGAACTGAGGAATCGACAGGCAAATTCTGCAATCAAATGCAGTATATGTGTATAGATCTAATGAAATTAAATTGTTCTAATAAACTCAATGGCAAAAGTGGAGGACGCAGTGCGAAAGTCTGGCAGCTCAAGTTCAAATTTGCTGTCTACCTGCATTTTAGGCCAGTTGTTAGTGCTAACTATTGTTAGCGGTCCTGCTAACCACCTGTAACACGTTAGCTTCACTTACATTATTTGCTGTTATATCGTTACTTACAGCTTGTGCTTGATCGATGCAACTGCTTCAGGTTTGAGAAGCAGCTGAAACGCTTATCCTGTGTCAAATTATCCTTTATTGACAAAGCTGTCTTTGGTGAAATGCTGAACACAAGCAGCTAACGTGCCCTTTGGCCGTGGCTGTTTGCTGCCAGCAAACAAAAAATGCTACCCACTGATTTCTGGTGGCATCGTATTTTGGAAGAGAAATAGATGCTTTTCTTTGCGTCCAAAAGTAAACGGACGAGCAGCTTTGGGAGAGATACTGACAAAACTGCACCACAAATGATCTGCGGTTCTTCTTTTGTATTTCCAACAGTGTTGACACTACTAAGGCACAGTATGATCTGTGGTTGTTAGTGCCTGCTAGAATAGTTTCCGGTGTGGGGAGGTCCAGCGCCATGATTGACTCTGGCTAGGTCTGTGTTAATTGGATGGCACAACCTCACGTGAGGTTTTTCCCAGATCTTGTGAAGATCTCGGTATGAGCTGTTCAGAGAGGAAATCATGTTCATGAAATCACGTTCTTGGATTATGGCAAAACCCCTGAATCTTATATTCAGAAACCTTTCAAAGGTTTAGTATGGACATTCAACATTATAACATTACCTATATGTATTAAAAGAAGGATCAGCATAATAGGTCCCCTTTAATCACACTCCACACACGCTGTACATATAACTTAAATCACACTCCACACACACTGAACATAGAGCTTAATCACACTCCACACACTCTGTACATAGAGCTTAATCACAATCCATACACACTGTACAGAGCTTATGCACACTCCACACACACTGTACATAGAGCTTAATCACACTCCACACACACTGTACATAGAGCTTATACACACTCCACACACACTGTACATAGAGCTTATACAGACTCCACATACACTTAGTATATTCTGGCTCTGAAGACAAATCACATTTGAAATGTGCCATTAATTCAGTCGAACACCACAACCAGCCTGACCCACACTGTGAATTTATTTTCACAACACTTATTAATACTATACTGAACTTATTAAATCACTGTGAACCTGTAATCATGTTTTTTATTTTTTTGTTAGTTTCATCAAGAGATCCGGAACAGTTGCTCTGCTGGCTGTCATATTGCCTTTAGGATCATAAAATTCATTACAATAACCCTGCTATGGTTCCTGTGAGCGTATTTACAGTATAATCAACAGCAGAGATGATTTGCCAACTTGCTAGGGTATTTTCCCAATTTATTGGCCTATTATGTTCTCATGATAGGCTCAATTAAAATGAAATTAAGAGTATGACTTCTTCCATTTGTTACAACATTTCCTCCTGCAGAACAATGCAATGTTCTATCTTACCAGGTCCATGTTCATTTTTCTTTCATTTCAGAAGTTGATAGCATCTGTGGTGTTCTTGCAGTCCGCTGAGTGTTTCTGGATGAGAACTGTGTGAGCCCGCCCTGTGGTTATGAAGAGTTTGACCCATACGGAATGCCAAGCTTTCAGTGGAAAAAGGGCATAAGGTGGGCCTGGTATTTTTGGCTGCATCACAATATGACAACGGTCCAATGTAGCTCTTTCATTGAACAAAATAGTTGTAATGACCCAAGTAACATCTAAATTTGCAAATGTGGCAGAAAACATTGCAGAACATAAGAATTCTGGATGGGTACGAGTCAGCGTCAGGATGGTCATCATTTTACCCATTTACCTTCTGTACTCAAGTTTTTTTTTTTTTTTTCTGCATTTGCATGAAGTGAGTGTGTGTGTGTGTGTGCGTGTGTGTGTTCTTGTTCGAGCTACAAAGTGAGAACCAAACAAAAATTTTTTTTCCGACAGTGGGAGCATTATAGGGAAGTGAGGACATTTTCCTCACTGTCCTCGCCACTACAAAAGCAAATTGTGAATGATTGGTTATATTTAGGGGAAAGGTTAAAATTAGTGATAGATTAAGGTTCGGGTAACGGTTTGAGTTAGGCATATGTTGCTGATTGCTGAGATTAGGGAAAAGCTGTGGAGACACACAAATGAAGGGAAGTTAATGTAATATCCTCACAAAGATATACTATGTATAAGGATGTGTGAGCGCGCGCGAGTGTGTGTGTGTGTGTGTGTGTGTGTGTGTGTGTGTGTGTGAGAGAGGGAAAGAGAGGCAGCTTCAGTGTGAGTGTGTCTCATGAATAGGTTGCATTGGCCATCCCTCAAACGGGCAACTACAAAAACCCACAAGAACACACTGCTGATGTATAAGTAATATAGGCATCACCAATATGGCCTAAATCATTTCTTACAGGCAAAATAACCCCACTTGAAGTAAGCACCTCTTCTTTGCTTTGATAGACAGGAAACATAAACCTAAAATAATAGCTCCCGTCTCTTTTCAGCAGCTGCTGTGTGCTGTGCGATTACCAGCCTCTCAATTTAGGAGAGCGAAGGGGTGTGATACACATGCTGTGTCATCTTTGGAAAGATGTACATGTCCTTCTTCAGTCTCTCAAGCCATCCTCCAGTCTGTCAAATTTGAAGTGAAATGTTTGCAGGGAACAAAGAAAAATCTTTTGCTCTGTTCCTTGCTTTCTCATTGTGTCACGGAACAATCCCATCTCAAGAAACCTTACAATTAAGCACGATGTCCTTTGTGCGTGCTCTCATACTGTATTTTCACTCATGCAGAGACACACACTAGCACAAACAGACAAAGGGCATGTGCACACAAATACACCCATGCAGACAAGTTCTTTTTAAGTTTTGAATGCATCTTACAGCCGATTCCCTCAGCCCACATAGTTTAATCAAGTACATCTCTTCAGCCAGGCTTGCATCAATGCATAATTCAGCCGAATTCGGTTCCAGTTCCCCCCCCTTTGAACAATCTTATGCAAGATTTTTTTTTTTTTTTATGGCGCCAACGATTAACTTGCTCGAATCTCCTGTGGTGTCAGGTGTGTTAAGAGTGTATCTGACATCACCAGATTTGCTTGGAAGCCCATTGGGGCTGCACCATGTCATGTTGGAAATATTAAACATGTTCAGTATTTATGATCCAATATCTGGTAGCACAGGGTCCAAATCGTTCTCCACACGCCAGTGGATAAAAAAAACAAGAAATGTGCGATTTTATGTCTTTATATGCGGTGTCTCTCACATCTAAAAATTGGTTAACATTTTAAAAATCTGTTGCTGCTGCTGGCCAAGCTTTGCTTTCTATTTTGTGCTTATCTTCTATTCTACATCGCCACCTGCTGGTTATGAGTGATAATACATTCAAAGCCATGCACTCACAAATGGCTGCGTTGAAGTGATGTAATACTTGCAAACAGTTCCCAAACCTTTCAGGAGAAAAGGGACTGCTTTCCATTAACAGCCTTTGGAAGACATATTGTGTCTTTACACTGTAAATCACACCAGATGAGGATCACTCAGAAATGAATGTAAGGTGATTACAAATTTAAATGTATAGATATATTTGAAAACTATTGCATCCCATTTCATTTCCAACTGAATGTCATTAGAAAGAAAAATAGGATTATAAATGATGCCTACGTTTGCCACGTGTTACCCTGAGGATGACTTCAAACTGCATTCTAACCCACTGTTTGGAATTCAAGATTTCTTTCAAGACTCATCAATTTGTTCATTTTTGTTTATTTTTTGATAACATTTATCACGTCAATATAAAAAAGGCAATATATGCTTTAAATCCCATGAAAAATATATTAGTGACTTCAGAAAAAAAACTCCACCATATTTACATATTTGTTTTTTTTTTTTTTTTTTTTTTGCTGCTAAGTATTTCACAGAAGAGCATGATCGATATTACATACTCTTGATTTAATTATGGTTCACATTTCCCGTAAACACCTCACAGCACACTCTGATGCTGCCCTGGAATGATGACAGGTAAAGCACTGGTCCTAGGCTAAAACCACTGCATGGTCTTATATTTATACATATAGTTAAGGCAAGGTCTCATGCCTCATGATAAGTTCAATGCTGAATACACCACTTCTCCAGTCTGTCCTTCCTGGAAGCAGAGGTACATAAAATATTGAGATTAAGTGCTTTAGCAGTTACAATTCAGTTGGAATAAGTGGAGGTCATATAACTTCCCCAGTGTTGACTCTATTCATTAAATAGCAATTCCTGTCGACTGACCAAATATACAAGCATACTATAGGTACAGTGCTGTCCTTGGATGAGGTTATATTACTTACAAATACTTTATATTGCGTATGTAATATACAGAGAATGGTATAATACTAACCATGTCTTCTTCAGGATAATGCGTTTTCTTCTGATCTATGAGTATGAAATTCCAATAAAGGATTGAGACAAGAAGGTGACAGTGAGATATTCATTTACAAAATTAATGTCCCAACAAGAAGAGAAGCAGCAAATCCCAATATAAATCTTAACACTTGTTGCATAGTGGTTACTAAAGTGACCAATCCCACCCACCACCTTTAACAGGCAAAGAGGAACAGAGTCATGCAACAAAGGCTTAATACAAATAAAAATAATTACAGTACTGATAATCCACATGAAGCACATGTCAGATCCCAGTCAGAAACTGGTGCGTAATTAATGTGAGAGATGCTTGTACCTGTTCCAGAGTGGTCAAGTGTAAGCGCTGAATACAGGACCTCACTTCCATCTGCTTTCCCTGCATACGGATTGTTAGACATAAGCTTTAGCCACAGTTTAAAGAGCAGCAGCTCTGTGTCAAGATGCCTTTCCTTTAAGGAAAACATTCCTATTGAAGAGATCACCTGCTTGAAGATAATCCAAGGACATACATACAGTAACAGTGAGAAAATATAATAGATAGCTTATTTTGAGTTTTACCGCAAAATATTTCTGACGTATAATTTTTTTACCATGGTAAACTCAAGTGACCTTAAAAGACAGAATAAACAAGCAAAAATCATGCAAGTGTTACATGACAGAATGTTCATTTTACAGTATCCTAAAATGCGCGTAACACACAGGCAGGAAAACCACCACATGAAGAAGTTAAAGCCTTCGCGGGTGAAGTTCATGGAGGGGACGCCTCAAACCACCAACAGGAGATGAGTTATGCAACCCAAACTCAGAAAAAGTTGGGACAATTTGGAAAATACTAATAAAAAGAGAAAGTAGTGATTTCTAATTTTACATTGACTTACATTTCATCACAGACTGTATGGAGACAAAATATGCTATGTTTTGTCTGGTCAACTTCACTTTGTTTGTAGATATACACCCATTCTTGCCATTCAGGCCTGCAATAAATTCAGCAAAAGCGTTGCGACGGGGGAAATTTAGGACTAGTAATGTGGTAAAATGAAATGTAAGTTATGGTGTGATTTCTAACGTCTGATATTAGCTGGTGATTGCAAACATGATTTGGTACAAAAGCAGGATCCAGGAAAGGCCTAATCCTTCAGGAGCAAAGATGTGCTGTGCATCACCAATTTGCCCAAATATACATGAGAAAATCATTGAGAACTGTAAAAACAATGCTTCTTAAAGAAAGATAAGAGGGATATTTCATCTACTACTGCGTGCAACAGTGAAATCTGGAGGGATGGTTGTGCTTAAAGGTCAAGGGCACAAGGCTAAGCTGCAATCCCATAATTTCTGATCACTCAGAGGCACTGGATCAGGAATCATGATATATCTATCAATGATATATGCCCATTATCTCTGATCACTCAGGCTACGTTCAGACAGCAGGTCTTGATGCACAATTCGGATTTTTTGGAGAAATCCGATTTTTTTTGTGTGCCCGTTCATATTACACATTACATGCAACTTCTGTCAGTTTTGTGTATGAACTGAATGCGACCCTGAAGTGACCTGCATGCGTGAAAGAGGTCCTGAGGTAACACGTGACCACGCAGGCACGCACTGTTTGTTGATGGAAGTAAATATGGAGGCAGCTTGTCTCGGCATTTCAACGATGTAAAGGTTGTTTAAATGCGACCTGGCCGTTCAGACAGCAGTCCCCTTTCAAAATATTAGATACGTATCGGATTTAGGACTACATATGAAAATGGCCTGGGTCGCATTAAAAAAAAAATCGGATTTGTGCTGTTCAAACTGTCTTGTACAGATCAAATACAGGTCACATATGGGCAAAAAAATCGTATTTGGGCCACATTTGCCTGCTGTCTGAGCGTAGCCTCAGAGGTACTGGATCAAGAATCATGATATATCTATCAGTGACATAACCTCAATGGCCAGGACAACTTTGGCTCATTTCCGTCAAGTTCAACAGTACGTAGTTACTGTTACATTCACAAACGCCAGTCAAAACTTTACTGTGCAAAAAGGAAGCCTTACGAAGCACCGTTGACTTCCCTGGGCTCAAAGGCATCTGCAATGAACCATCACACAATGGAAATGTGTATTTTGGTCAGAAAAAAAAAATTATTATAAATGAAATGGACACTGTGTCCCAGACCAAAGAAGTAAGGATGATGCAGACTGTTACCAGCGACAGTCTCGAAGCCATGCTTTGTCATTTAATGGGGTTGCATCTATTCC
Source organism: Gymnothorax reevesii (assembly GCA_029721435.1). Classification (NCBI taxonomy): domain Eukaryota; kingdom Metazoa; phylum Chordata; class Actinopteri; order Anguilliformes; family Muraenidae; genus Gymnothorax; species Gymnothorax reevesii. The sequence goes on along the minus strand of CM056587.1, from coordinate 22,997,213 downwards.
CTTGGCAAGGGTAACTAGCACTTCACTGAAGGCATCTTTAATACTGAAAAGTACACTGAGTTTTGGAGCAGCATATGCTGCCTTCAAGACAACAATTTTTTTCCAGGGACATCTGTGTGTATTTAAACAAGACAACTCAAAATCTCTTTTTATACACACTACAAAGGCATGGTTGCCTGCGGGCGCTGGACTAGCCTGCCTGCAGTACCAATTTGTTCCTGATAAAGAATATTTGCAACAAAACATGGTAACAAATACTCCATGCAATAGCACAATGTATGACTTGTTTGCCAGAAGAATGGCATAAAAATACAATTGAAACACGCAATCACTTGCTGTCTTCAGTCCTTAAATGTTCATTACTTAAGTGTTGTGAAAAGGACTGGCAATATTACAAAGTGGCAAATATTTCACTGACCGAACTTTGTTGAATTACTTTGCAAGATTCCAAACTGCGATAAGTGCTTATTTTGAAAAGACAATCAAATTAATGTGGTGAAACATCAGATAATGTGCTATTGCATTGTTTCCAGTATAATATAGGTCAAGGATAATTTGCAAATCACTGCTTCCAGTTTTAATTTTAATTTAATTTTTTATTTGGGGTTGTAGAAAAAGCATGAGTAAATCAATGGTGAAACAGTGCAGGTGCTTCCATACAACACCATAGTTTTTACAACCCCAATTCCGAAATGGGATAAAGTGTAAATTGTGAATAAAGTCAAAATAAAATAACTTTCAGATCACAAGACAATATGCTATTTACAATAGAGAACAGATAACATTTCAAATGTTGAAACTGAGACATTTTACAATTTTATCCACAAAATGAGCTTATTTCACGTTTACTGACTGCAACCGGTCTCAAAAAGTTGGGACACAGGCAAAAAGGGGCTTAAAAAGCTATTAATACATAAGAGAATCAGCTGAAAGAACATTTAGCAAGTAATTAAGTTAACTGGCATCAGGTGCGTAACATGATTGGCTATAAAAGAGATGTCTTAAGGGGTGCATGACAGACGACGATGGACCAGGGCGATTAGAATAGGTCCCTTTGAGACTTCGTCTCAGGTGACCTAAAAATCCCAAAAGAATAATCTTAAAAAAAAAAGGGATGTAAAAGAGAGTCTGAGTCACTCAGGAGTAAAGATGGCCTGAGGCCCTCCATCCTGTGATGGCTTGCGTAAAAAAATTGTGGAATACTTTAAAAACATTGTTCCTCAATGTGAAATTGCAAAGTCTCATCATCGACAGTGCATAACATCATCAAAAGATTCAGAGAAACTTGAAAAATCTCTGTGCGCAAGGGACAAGGCCGAAGACCTTTACTGGATGCCCGTGATCCACGTGCCCTCAGACGCCACTGCATCACTCAACAGCATGATTCTGACATTGAAATTACTAAATGAGCCCAAGAATACTTCAAGAAACCACTGTTTGTAAACACAGTCTGCCGTGCCATCCACAGATGCTATCCAAAACTCTATCATGCAAAAAGGAAGCCATTGTTCAGCATGATCCAGAGGCGGCGCCATGTTCTGTGGGCCAAGGCTCATTTAAAATGGACCGTAGCAAAGTGGTAAAGTGTCCTGTGGTCAGAGGAGTCCAAATTTGACATTTTTGTTGGAAATCATGGGCATTGTGTCCTCCGGGCTGAAGAGGAGAAAGACCACCCCTCCTGTTACCAGCGTTCAGTTCAAAAGTCAGCATCTCTGATGGTAGGGGGATGAATTAGTGCATATGGTGTGGGACACTAGTATGTTTTAAGAAGCACCATGAATGCTGAAAGGTATATAAAGGTTTTAGAGCAACATATGCTCCCGTCCAGACAACATCTATTCCAGGGAAGGCCTTGTGTATTTCAGCAGGACAATGCAAAACCAAATACTGCAGCTGTTACAACAGCATGGCTTCGTAGTGGAAGAGTCTGTGTGCTGAACTGGCCTGCCTGCAGTTCTGAACTTTTACCGATTGAGAACATTTGGCGCATAATTAAACGAGGAGTCCGTCAAAGGAGACCGAAAACTCTCTAGCAGCTGGAAGCCTGTAATAAACCAGAGTGGGATCAAATTCCAGTTACTAAACTCAAGAAACTTGTCTCCTCAATGCCCAGACGCCTCCACTGTGTGTTAAAAGAAGAGGGGATGCTACACCATGGTAAACAGGTCCCTGTCCAAATTTTTTTGAGACCTGTAGCGGCCACAAAATTTGAAATGAGCTCATTTTGTGGATATAATTGTAAAATTTCTCAGTTTCAACGTTTGCTATGCTATCTCTGTTCCATTGTGAATAAAATACTGGCTGGTTTGATTTGAAAGTTGTTGCATTTTGATTTTATTCACAATTTACACTTTGTCCCAACTATTTCGGAATTGGGGTTGTAGTACGCTGTCCTTATTCACCGTCTTTTTGCGCCTTATTGTGCTCTGACATTCTTATTCACCAGAGGAAAACGTTACTCTGTTGTTATCCTAACATACTGCGCTAATGTGCAAGCATTACAGTCACAGAATGAGTGCTTTTTACCGCAATTTCCAAAAATACGTACATCCGAGAGCTTTTCCCATAGATAAAAATTCAGGTGTCACTGCTCCTGCTAATGCACTAACCAGCTGAGCAGTCTTTGTGACCGATGCCCCTGCCAGCTGTGCCACTACAATAAGCCCTCTTTCAAAGTCATTCATATCCTGTCTTTATACTATCTTATTCAAAAATTGAGGTCAGTAGGGCTGGCTCAGAATCTTTATACATGCAACAGAACATGGTTTGTCACTAATTGTTGTCTCGCATCATGCAGTATAAATGAATTGAAGTATCTGCATTCATTATGTATTTTCATATATTTATTGAGTTTTTCCCTTTAATCTGGGTACTGCCTCCATGCAAGCTTTCACTTTTATATGCCTGTTACCTAAAGGAGGGGACTGGAGTTCTCTGAAGGAACCCATATGCATGCAGGACATGCAAACTCCACATAGTTAGGCTCTGGCCATGATTCAGCTCAGGACTGTCTATGAGATGGCAATGGAATCCCCTCCCTACTAACAACACACTGATGCAACAGGCCATTCTAACTGCAGACACAATACTGAGCCTTTTTGAAACTTAATTCAGAGAAAAATGAAGACAGTCTTGAGGTTTTTTTCAAACCAAGGACAAAACATAAAAACAAAATGGAAATTCAGAATACTCCTTGACAGCAGCATAGGAAAGTTTCAGATTTGGTGCGGGTAGGCTCAGAGATAATAGGGTTTGGATTTTTTTAATAGATGCAGTTTTGTTTCATTTTTTTGTTTTCTCTTTGGAGTGAAAAGACCTCTAGAAAGACTATTTTCTTTAAGTGCTCAGACCCACCTCCCTCTTCCTGTATATCTGTGACATCACAGTAAACAGCATCTAATTCCAAGTGGGTGTGGTCCTTTGAAATCCTCACCTCTGATACAGGTGGAGCTGTGATTGACCAAAGAGATGCAAATAAGCGCAGGTCACAGAGAGGTAGAGAGACGATATGGTTCTGCAGCCTGCATAGAAAAGAGGTGCAGTGTGTGTGTGTGTGTGTGTGTTTGTACGCCTATAGTACCTAGCACTCTTCTCCTGCGATGAAGCAGCAGTGCAGTGGTCAGCACACTGACACACACTGCTCCCACACACAGCACAATGATCATAGGCATGTCGTTCCCTTCAGAGAAAGACAAGGATGCTTTACAGTGGTTAAGTGGACATATGAAAAACATTGAAACTAACAGTAAAACTTCTGTGAAAATAAGCAATAGTGATTACTCTGGACAATCTTTTTTTTTTTTTTTTACATAAAATGAAAGTTAATCCTATAGGCCTTATATTTGAGAGCTGTGTGTGTGATAAACTGTGGCTTTAAGTATAGCCTGTGAGTGCATTTACATGACGTTAGAAAAAATCGAATTATTGGGTTAGTCCCACTATAAACGGCTTTTAAAATTCAGGTACATGAAAATATGTTAGTTTGACTGGAATCGAGCTAAATCGAATTTCTCATCATCCGACTAACAAACCCAGATAATGCGGCTAATAGTCACATTATTCCTCCATGTATACGTGTGAATCGAACCGAACTGGAGCACGAGCTCTGAGCATGCTCACATTCTTTGTGAGCCTTTCCCTGAAAGTCTTGTAAACACCAAACTGCTGAGCAGCAACTCTGAGCTCTGACTAACTAGCAAGTTTCAACTGAACAGTAGCAATCCTCATCTATAAGGGTATTGGTGCTTGAACAGTCATGCCTTGGGGTCTCATAACTTTTACCATTAATCCACATGATTTATCAAATGACTTGCGCATCATCTGGAAATTTTCCTTCCGCTTGTCATCGTAATGTTGACACCCACCAATTAGTGAATACTTCTGACCCGCATCCAACATGCACGAAAAGCCCGGAGGTGCGTTTCCCGAAAGCACAGATGCTAACTTACATAGTTGGAAACACAGACTGTGATTGGACAAACTATGTTAGTTGCTAGCAACTGTGATTCTGGGAAACGCACTCCTAGGTGGTAGAAAGGGCACAAAGTTGAGCATTGCGGAGTTTCAGCCTAGCTTCGGCTTACACCATATCCACCAGGGACAGCATGCATCTCAATTGCACGAAAAGCATAGTGTACAACCCGTATTAAACGCACAGAGTTTTAAAGTTGTCCATATTCTCACCACTCGACCTTCTACAGTCAATGCACTCGACGTGCTACTAGTTTTCTGCCACCTAACTTGTTTGTGAAATGTTTGGTCTGAGATGTAACAGGTCAACCAGAAAGATGCTACAAAGACAAGCTGAAAGGGGGCATATCGCCATCTATCTCAGCTGAGATGAGCATGTTTCGGTCAATAAAGCAAATTTCCTCCTATGCACGTATACTGGGAAAAGGACAGTGGTTCGATTAAATGGCCGAGCTTGACTTAACTGGCCATGGAAACGTACTGTGTGTGTGTGGTGGCTCTAAGGGGTGAAGCCTGTGTGTAGCTGCTGTAGTGCGTGGAGCGCGGGTGTGGTTACAGTAATGGGGGGATCTAGAGTGTGGCATCAATGATGGGTAGAGCGTGTGTGTAGCTGTTATAGTTGGTGGAGCCTGTGTGGAGCTACAATAGTGGGTGGAGCCTGTGCGTCACTGCTATAATGGCTGGAATCTGAATGTGGCCACAATAGTGGGTGGAGCTAGTGTGTAACTGCAATAGCTGGTGGAGCCTGTGCGTGGGAGTGATAATGGACCAGCCAACATGGTGTCTGTTTACCTGCTTGGAGAGTGAGATGCAAGGGGACCAATGTTCTGAGCATATTCTGTCTGAAGATGGCACATTCCCAGTGCAGCTGATCTCCACTCAGCTCAGACAGGGTCAGACTAAGGTTCCTCACTGATCTACCCATGTCTAGGATCTCCTGCTTGACCAGAATCCCCCTGTGGCCCTCCATCCGAAGCCAAGCCAGGGTCAGCGTCTCAGTCAAATCTGACACCTCACAGGTCAGCACCACGGGCCGATCCCTCGACACAGCACCAGGTGGCTCCACTGATACTGAGAAAGGAAAGACACAAAATCACAACAGCGTCACAACTTGGCCTGCATTCACAGAACAAGAGATTTAGCCACCTAGATGCTACAAGTCCATTCATTCTCCTTTTTGTCGTCTGCTCAGCTTCTCCCTGGCATCATCAATCGACAACCAAGAGGATTTTCCAGTTTCAAGTTTTGCGAACAACAACAGCTGACAAAATGTTTCAAAACAAGGTTTTGGTCAGTAGTGCACAGCATAGAGACTAATACTTTTACTGAGGTGAAACGAAGCACTTCTCAGACCATTTTAGACGAGCTTCAAATACACATCGCCATTACAGATGGTTTTTCAGCCATAAGTAATGATAAAAGCATGTACAAAGGTACACATGGCACTTTGTTTATTCAAAAAAATCAAAAAAGGGTAGCATAAAGCATTTGGTTTTTTTAAAATTAAGCATTTGTCCTCCTTGAATTGAAGAATTGAAATGTGCTACCCCTTTTTTAAATTTTTTGAATATGCTCACTGGATTTTGGGTTTAGCACTCTGCTGAGAATCTTAATTGTCGAAGCACAACCTCCCTTACAAACTTTGTTAAGTTTATTTGTATTTCAAGGAGATTTGCAGCAGGATTTAAGGCACAAAAGACTCATCATTTGTCTTTAAATTCCAGTGAAGTGACTGTTATTCTAATTTCAATCCATTTGTTTGTCATGAACCAATTGCTCTGAACAATATACACGTTGCAATGGTTTAATTTCACCGTTATTTAATGAAAGGGATTGGTTTACAACTCAAGTTTGGAATTACAGCTCTGGGAAGAGGGTTTTGAACGTCATCAGTCCAGAATGAACAGTGGCGAAGATCTTTTCAAATTAAAACTAGAAATTTCTTTTAGAAAATTTGAAAGTGCCACGAGATCCTATGTGGATGTGGGGGACCGTTGCGAAGTGGCCAGGCTCTGCATGTTTGCATGTTTATGGCACCCTTGTTTATTTCCTAAATAAAAAAAATGCATTCAGGAATAAGGTCACATCAACTGTCTAAAAAATGATCTAAAATGATTATTGTAGTCTCGAGTGACTATTATACTCTAAAATGGTAATTATAGTCACAAAAGATTAAATCATTGCAATGCTCTTTGGTTAATTAACTAATAGCGCCTTTGATTTGCTGTAATTTGAGGTTTTTTTTTTCGACAGGTATGATAACTGTCAGTTTTGCGTGGAATGGTGTCAAGTGTGTTCCAAAATTTCGGTCCATGAACTTAAACTTTTTATGTGTGACCATTGTGGTTTTATGCGGCAGTGGTTCAGAGTAGTTTCCTTGGTGAAGTCAAGGGTTGTACTTTTGCGAACAAATGAAGAATCAAAAACAGAGGGTACCTAGCTCATTCCTACGTCATTAAAACTGAGCTTCAACTGTTCTATGTTTTATAAAGGTACTGCATGCAAATTGCTTATGTCATCATTTTTAAAATAATCCCACACAGAACACATCTTCAATATAAAATGCACTTTTGTTTTTATAACATAATCTTCATTTTTCGTGGCTGTAAAATGAATGGCCTCCAGATGGTGAGGTCAGAAATCGAAGCCTTACTAGCATGGTTAATTAACTAGTCTTTAGGCCAGTATTCTAAGATTCTTTTCGTGCGAAGTCAACATATAGTAGGCCTATTGTCACGATGTTGTCTAAAATACCTTGTGAATGTGAGAATGAAGCAGACTTTTAAATTGATGGACAGTTTACCATTTTTATTTTTGCTGCACTGACATTTCGCAGAGTATAACACGAACCAACTAATTTATCTCAAGTAAATTTGAAGTGGGAGAGGTGGTATAAGGTGGGCCTCAAGGGCGCTTTCACACTAGGAACAATTATTCCATGCCATACCACAGTACAATTGTTTCCCCCACCCAACCGGTGGTGGGCTCTCACACTAGTGATGTTGTTTTGTACCAGAGTACACTCACTTATGTCAAAGTTCCAAGACAGTGGGTGGCAGTATACACCTAAGTGGTTGAAAATAGAGAAATATACATTAAGAAGAAGAAGAATGGACATTTATCTTTTTCATCAGTTGAACTGCCAGACTTAAGCACTGCGTCCCGCACTGCGGGTATTGCCGTTGCATTTTCTTCAGTTTGTCATGGCACTGTTCTATTGTTCAAATCTATTTTCTGGACAGTCACACAAGTAGGTGCATATAACCAGAAGATTATATCTCTCAGAGATAAAGATGGCCGGTGCTCTCCAACCTGGGAATGGCTTGTGTAAAAAAAATTGTGGAATACTGTGGAAGTAGACCACTACTTCCGTTGCCAAGATGAGCGCGCATCTTTTTGATGACATTGGCTGTAAATGGGTCAATTGGGGTTGTATTTTACTTTAGCCAGTTTTTTAAGTTACCTGGTGTTCATTCCCAGCTGTCTTGTAAACTGAAAGCTGAGGCTGGCAAGCTAACAACGCTAACAAGCATGCTATGAAACTATTGTGCATGTGCAGTGGGGTCAGTTTGAGACTGATTTCGGTAGAGCTCACTCTGTGCATTTACCAGTTGTTACCATTTGTTAGGACACTAAAAATTTTGTAATCACAATTAGTAATATAGGGTAAGCAGCAACTTGTGAAAGAGCAAGTGTGTTGATAGATGCTAACCCTATTTTGTCAAGTTAGGATAATGATATCATTATGTCAGGGATAATCAACTCGTAGGTTTGCATCACACGGTTTTAAGGCATGACGCAGAGTTGAATACCCACCCGACGTGAGGCAGAGGGTGGTTGCCTCTGCAAAGTGCCTTAAAACTGTGTGATGCACACCAACGAGTTGATTATCCCGCTTGTACCATGGTGATTTGCCAGCAATATCACATCAAAGCATTCAGAAATTTTTGGTGAAAATTTTGCACTCAAAAAAAAAAAAAAAAAAAAAACGAGCTGGTGATCATTAAACAGGCCCTGTGCCTTCTCATAGCCAATACTATAGGCCAAGCTAAACTGAACCAGCTAACAGTTCAACTTACCTTCATGAAGAAAGACTTTTTTTTTTGCACACGCTAACTTCCTTTTAGCAGCTATTGATTTGATAACAGATTCCAGCTGATAAGGAGATTGTGCATAACACAACATTACGAGCAATTATGCAGACTTTAGTTGACTTGCTGCACGCAATTATAATGAACTTATAACGGTTTCCGTAGAGCCAGCGAACTGAAATCAGTCTGTTGTCACAGAACGTAACTAGCGAACTGCCAACAGTTGTTGACACATGAAGTGGACATGTTAGTTTCCTTTATAACCATACATAATTACTATCTTTTAATGAATGAAGGGTGATTACTTCGCTGCTTTAATATTTATGATCATTATCGCTGGAGTAGACCTACTTATTGTTAACCACCCTGCAGGACGCAACTCATCTGACACCGCCAAATTTACTGAAAATAAATGATTAGGTTTCTGTTATACCCAGCCAAATGCCAGTGCTCTAACGTTGCTATGGTTACAGGATGGCTAGCGGATGAATTTTGAACAATGAAACTACCGAAGCCGAACTACCTGTGCGGTTCCACGGTTTTAACGCATACTTGCCAGCCAATCAGAAAAGAGCATTCACCCAGACCATGGAAAAATTAAATGAATGCTGGGGTCCACACTACTATCCAGGCCAAATTACACCCTTGCTGTTGATATGGTATGTACTGTCACTATATTTACAGCATATTCAATTATTCAAGTATACCGCTATTGAATGAATTTAATATAACAATTAATTCTTACCCTGAACGTTTACCAGAGTTAGAGAAGCATAAATGTAATTAACCAGGTGACAGATGTATATTCCACTGTCTTCAAACTTTACGGGAGCGATGCGCAGAGGGAAGTGCCTTCCAGTGAAGCCAGAGGACGAGAACCTGTTTCTATCTGACTTCCTCAGGATACGAATGGGTTTGTATGGGTCGCTCAAAGCCAGTTCTTCTAGGCCCATCTCTAGCTTCTTTTTCCATGACCATTTGGCTGTATTGTACCAGTCACTGCTGGACTGACAGGTGAGCTCCACCTCACTGCTGTTGGAGGAACCTCTGTAGAGAGTACTCCGTGATCCATATGTATCTGCCCAAAAACAAAAACAGAAGCAGATCAGTTGACCGCAACACTGCTTCAAACTATGTTCAAGCTGTCAAACAAATGCAACCCAAGTTTTCAAAATTATTACATCTTCAGTGCTCCCATTACCTTATCTTTTGCAAACAAAAGTAGGGTACTGTACGTTCTTTTAAATTACAAGTGCCATGATAATAGCTGTTCATTTGATATCTTTTGTAAAGCTCCGTTGTGAATGTCAACATTTCTTTCAGTCAACTTACGTGTAAACCGTTAACAGCAGTATCAACAAATAGATACAGTGATGGTTTGGCGTTTAGGCTCTGACCCTGACACACCCTGTGGCCCTCTGAGCTTGAGGAGAGGAGAGTAGGAAGTGTCAAGATATCCCCCATCCCCTCTGGAGGAAAATTCAGAGCCCACAGGTAGATGCTAGGGTGGAGATAGGATGTTAATTAGCAGCAGGCAAGAGTGAGGCAGCATCAGAGTGTGATGTAGTGCAGCAGCAGGCAGTGTTACAAGCAGCAGCAGAGAATGATGCAGCGCAGCAGCAGGGATAGGCAAGGTTTTTTTTTTTGTCTGCAGGGGAACACTTGAAGTAGCCCAATGCACAGGAGAACAGGTCCGTGGGAGATATTCATGGGAGTGTCTGTGAGAATGAGGGCATGTCTCAAGTTGACTGCCTGAACTATCTCTGCAAGCTGTGCCCCAAATCAGATTTTCTTTGACTGACAGGTCAGATTAAAGCATCCTGTTTTATCTTGTAAATGATGCTGGACTCTTACCTTCTGTCACTGTTAATTTCCTCTCAGCAGAGAATGAAAGCTCTCCGTTGTTCATCCTTACCCTGCAGAAGTATTTTCCATTGCTCTCTAGATTGGCACTGTGGATGACAATGTATGCAGTGTTGTTGTAGAGCAGTGTGGTGTTAGCAGTGGGGCCTCCTTCCTTCTCCCAGTGCAGTGTGATAAAATTGGGAAGACGGGATATGTCACATTGACTGGAAATGTCTCCGCCTGCTGGGACTTGAGGAAATGGGCTGACTGTCGAAAGAGAATAAATGGAGGAAAACACTGATAAATCTGAGGATTCTCCTGGGCCTTTGAAATATACAAGCTAGTCCTGGGTGTAACGCACCACAAACAAATATCCAGAAATTTAGCACTTTAAACTTCTCCAATACTTTGTAAATGGTATTGTATCATGTCTTGAACAAAATACCCATATAACAAGAATGAAATTATATTTACAAATGAAGAATTAAAAATGAGATTCATTTCATTTTATGCACGATTGGAGACCCCAGTGCTCAAAGTACTTAAAACACGAAATGTCTATTTTGAGAAAATTGAGGCAGTGGACTTAAGTAACTATAAAATATGTTTTCCCATCTGCACCTCACAGTGTGTTAAAATGTGACTGAAGTTCTTTAAGCGCCAGGCTCTTCTGTTAGATTCATGTTTGTGTGTGTCTGCACGATAAGATTCATCCGAGTTTATGCTCAATTAGATTCATAACAGTGTATGCACAATTAGATTAATACAAGTGTGTTCACAATTCGAGTCTAACTACTGTATGCACAATTAGATTCATAATGGTGTATGAGCAACTACAACCCCAATTTAAAAAAAGTTGGGGTACTGTGTAAAATGTGAATAAAAAGAGAATGCAATGATTTGCAGATCTACTAAACTGACATTTTATTCACAATAGAACATAAACAACATATCAGATGATGAAAGTGAGACATTTTGCCATTTCATGAAAAATATTGGCTCATTTTGAATTTGATGACAGCAACACATCTTAAAAAATTTGGGATAGGGCCATGTTTACCATTGTTTAGTATCCCCTATTCTTTTAACAACAGTCTGTAAGTGTCTGGGAAGTGAGGAGACCAGTTGCTGAAGTTTTGGGAGAGGAATGTTGTCCCACTCTTGTCAGATGTAGGATTCTAGCTGCTCAACAGTCCTGGGTCTTCTTTGCCTGATTTTTATTTTTTGCTGCGCCAAATGTTTTCTATGCGTGAATGGTCTGGACTGCAGGTAGGCCAATTCAGCACTCAGACTCCTCTACTGCGAAGCCATGCTGTTGTGATGGACGCAGTATATGGTTTGGCATTGTTTTGCTGAAATATGCAAGGCCTTCCTTGACAGAGAATTTTTCTGTATGAGAGCATATATTTGTTATGAAACTTCATAACAAAGCCACCCCTGTCATGGGTACTAATGCAACCCCATGCCATCAGAGATGTAGGCTTTTGAATTGTGCGCTGATAACAAGCTGGATGGTCCCTCTCCTCTTTAGACCGCACAACCTAGCGTCCACGGTTTCCAAAAAGAATTTCAAATTTTTATTCATCTGACCACAGCCTCAATCCATTTTGAATTAATTTTGGCCCAGAGAAGATGGCGACGTTTCTGCTTTGTGTTCACATATGGCTTCTTCTTTGCATGATACAGCTTTAGCTTGCACGGCAAACTGTGTTCACAGACAATGATTTCTGGAAGTGTTCCTGAGCCCATGAGTGTATCCCAGTGCAGAATCATGCCTGTTTTTAATGCAGTGTTGCCCGAGGGCCCAAAATGGTAAAATTTCGCACTTTCAACTTCTGATATGTTGTCCATGTTCTATTGAAAATATAATATGGATTTATGAGATTTGCAAATCATTGCATTCTGTTTTGAATTGCAATTTACACAGCATCCCAATGTTTTTGGAATTGGGGTTGTAGATTCAAACTACTGTAAGGATAAATTTCCAATCTATTTTTGACTTGACATAACTTACCTTTGACAACAAAGACTTCAGTTTCTGCAAGCAGAGCCACAGATGGTTTTGTTTGTTTGAAAGTATAAACCCCAGCATTCTGGAAATCCTTGCGCAAGGAAATGCTAGGAAAGTTCCCTCTCCATATACCATGATGGCTCCTTTTCCAAGAAAAGAGTTGAGTAGGTAATATTACTGTTGCTAGCTGGATTATTTTCTTTCTGTTGTGTGGCATCCACTCCCAGCTAAATTCAGTTCCATTAGTCAGTGGTGGTGCTGGTATATTGAATATACCTGGGTCCTCTTCCCAGATATACTTATTCATAATCCCAGCTGTAAAAAGCAAACAGAGCAGTTCATTAGTATAATGCCATAAACAGGAAAGGGTCCATCTCTGGCTGGCTGCATTTGCATTTTCAACCAAATAAAAGATGAATGAGACATCAAGTGACAGCTAGACTTTGTGGGGAAACTTTAATTAAACATCCTTTTACAAGATTCAGGTTTTATATTTGGGGTATTTTGAATACAGTCAGCTTGAATCTAAAGCACAAGCCTTAGCATTACTTCATGCACTGTTAGAGTTTCTGTTGTGGTTTTGCGTACTGTGGTAGTAACCACTGATTTGAGGGCTATTCAATGGCATTTTTGTTTGAAAAAGGTAAAGACTGAGTGTATTGGAGTATTTGATAGCTGTTATTTCTATTATTATAAAGAAACACTTACCTTCTGTTGAAACCTTGTAGCAGAGCAGTAGAATGTATACAAGCACACACTGGCGTGTTAGTCCCAGAAAACTACAGTGATTTACCATTTTATCTTTACTGCTAGCTAACCGGCTACCTCACTGCTCTCTGCTGGTGTATGGTCAGGCAAAAGAGAGAGAGGGAAGATGTTCCTGATGTCCTAATTTGATGTCTGAAATAATAGTGTGTCTACTTGTAGATATGTTGACTGAGAGTGAGAGAGGGAGAGAGAGAGTGTGTGTGAGAGTATAAGAGGGCGTGTGCGTTTCTCTGAAAGAAAGTTGGCTTGGAGGCTTATGTAACCTCCAGTCATGCATCACAAAGCTAACCCCCATACCAACATTTAACCATTTTTGCCTAATGATATGTCATTTCAATGATCTGGAAAGTCATTTTCTACAATCTACAAATGGTGTCAGAGAATTCAGCAACTGTACACTTAATCTCATTGTATTCTTCCTTAGAGTCTCAAATCTTTAAGACAGCACAATCAAATCACCAAACTTGGACTTGCAATAGATTTTGATCCTTAAGTAGAATGATAACATCCATCTGCTTCCTCAGAGAATTTCATGCTCTGTAAATATCACGTTACTTAAGGGGAAGTGCGAGCTGTGGCAACTGAAATACAGGAAACTGAGTCTTAACGCAGTCATTCAAATGAAGCCTGGGCATATTTTATTTGCTCATCTGGATGTGGCTTCTTTTTGCTTGACTGCTGATAAGACGCACCCTACTACAGCATGTTGTGTCATGGTGTGTGGTATATCTCACCCAGGTTCGGTTTACTGATGCTCAGTGTGGTAAATCAAGCATCAATTTGATACCCTGAGTGCTGGTGGAGGAAGTTGGGGGTGAAAAGAGGAAGTTGAATGCGCCTTTACCTACAGTTGCAACACTTCATCTCCATGCGATTTAGTTGTAGACGACAGTGACTGAATTCAAAACTGGATTGCTCTTGCTGAAAGAGGACTGCCTTTGCTAAAAGATGACTGATTTTGCTTAAGCAGGATTGCTTTCACTAAAACGAGAAGCTATTTTAGATTCAATATAAAGCTACTCAGTTGTCCTCGGACTTAAACAAAAGATAAATAAAATAGCGAACAGCAGGATGTTGGAATGTTTAAAATGAGTCCTTGGCACCTTAACAGCCAGTTAACCCCCATGACGTTTTCCTTGATATCCACACTGACTTGCTGTATCTCGGGTCCTCTACACCAGGGCTGCCCAACCCTGTTCCTGGAGAGCTAACATCCTGAAAGTTCTCACTTCAACCAAAGCAAACCACGCCTGCTTTCCCAGTTAGAGATCTTGACGAGCTGCTAATGAGCTGAATCAGGTGTGTTGAATTAGGGTTGGAGCAGAAACCTACAGGATGGTAGCCCTTCAGGAACAAGGTTGGGTTGCCCTGCTCTACAGTGAGTTCTTGATTTGCACAACCCAAAATTCAAAGGTTGCCCCCCCACTCAACAATCCCACAAACACCTCCCACATAGCAGTCAGGTCTGACCCAGATCCGGCTTCAAGCCAGCACTGCTGGGCAACTGCTGGCATGGCAAGTGGCATGCTGACCGGATGTGGGCCAGGTCTGGCAATGATGGCGCCGTTTATGTGATGGTGTGCCACATGTGGGCTGATTGTGTCCGCAGCTGGCCCTGTGCTGGCGGCCAACCAGATCTGGGCTATTAAAGGGCCATTGTTCTTGCTGTATGTGGGCCAGAACTTGGCCGTGCAAAGTGCATTATGTGGGCCAGGCCTGGGCCAGGCCAATATTGCTACATGGGCTCCCAACCCCCACCCACCGGTTCCTACAGTTACCCATAATATACTGACATCTATTGACCTCATTCACCACAGAATCATGGATGTCAGGCAGCTGGCCATTTTGTGAATGAACTTTTTTTCAGCAGTTGACTTAGTTCTGAACAGTCTAGTGGTGCTAAAAGTAACAGCTTGAGTCGTCTACTATCCGCAACTGGCTTGCCATATTTAATATCAATTCTTAAAAAACAAAAGATTATGGGAAGTATAACGTGTGGTGGGAAAGGTTGTCCTGAAATTTTCCCCTCGGTTAATTTTTATTAGCAAGCTAGCCACTAGCGACAATGTCTTTTCCATTATTGGAACTGAGGTTTGTCAAAATGGAAATTCAATGACAAAAAAAAACACATGGAAGCGGATGAAGTGGGTGGGGCTGCATGAAGCCAAAAGCATCCACAGTCCCATTTAATTCAGCTCTCGCAGAAGCAGCAGAGGAAGCTCTTCTGTGTTTGGAAAGGTTACCAAAGATATAAACGTGGTTGACGACAGATTTGCATGTTATGCTAGCAATCTAAAACCATTTGTTCTGGTACTAGTACAACAACAACGCATCTATCTACAAACATCAACACTCTGCCTGTGCACTAATGCAGGGCTGACATTAAGTAAAAACAACTGCGTAGCAAAAACGCGACAGTCTCTAGAAGACTGTAGCATTTTGTAGCATCTTTCAGAACTATGTGCCAAAAATAAAACTTGAAAAAACGACCATGTATATCGCTCATCAGGACATAAAATACTTGCAAATTGTCCTCATCATTTGTTTGACAGCAATTGTGGCTAACCTCAGCTGCTGCACTGTCAAAGAAGCTACCACACAACCTGCACTTGTAGATATTATTGCTGTTGCCCACCATGTTTCCTGCTGACGCTTTCAACAATTTCTTGCGAGAGGCAGGGGATCTTTTCAGACTGGAAGGAGTGAAAATGAATGTTTGGAACAGGTCTTCTATAAGTGGAAGGGACTGAATTGAATAAATCCCTACAGCTTTGATGCTGAACAAGGTCCCTGGCGGGCGGGCGATCGTGGCAGTTTTCCTCCATGCCTCCACCACTCTGGTTAAGATCTCTACTTTGCATAGATCATTGCACTGTAAAACTTCAGTGTTTTTTTTTTCAGTAGTGTTAGTGTTGCATTTTGGAGGAATAAATGTGCTGCCTTGAAATTTAGTGGCTCCAACACAATCTCATTCCGACTCATCATATGGTGACGCTACCTGACAAAGCATTGTTATACAATGAAAATTGAGCCTTTTGGCATCCTTATTTGAGATTTAGGGTCAGAGTGAGTTTCAACACTGGCATCAAATAAGCATGCCAAGAGACTTGATTTTCACCATATAGCGACGCTTAGTCAGGTAGCATCACTATGGCGAGTCGGGATGCGAATGGGCTGATGCATCCTATTTTCAATTAAATGAGCATTTTATAATCATGTCTCTTATAGGGTGCTGCTTGAATGGATTCATGTTTCAGCACTCAAGTGAGAAGTGTGTATTTGGTTGTTTTATTAATTTACAACTCCTCAGGTATTCAGACAAAGCTGGTGGTTGTTTTACAGAATAACTACTCCAAAAAGATGAGTCAAATGGGAGCAGATGATGTGAGCAAATATCAAGCTTTTCAAAACTCTTCTGGCATTAGAAAAACTAAAGTTAGATAACACCAGGTACAACTTTGTGGTACAACCCACCCTTTCCTCCCTGAACTTTATTTTAGCCTGCAGCCTATGATGGTGCCAATGTGGAGCCAATAACATCTACAGGATCTTGCAGTCAAAAATTGTGCGCTGAAAAACCACAAACAGCTGACTAATCTCTTTTTAGATGGGTCCTATTCTGCTTGTTTGGTTTTTCCCTTTCCTTCAGTTGATAGGTTTTTTTGTTTTGTTTTTTTTTTTGTGCATGTCTAACATCTACTCGGTTTCAAAGCTTTAGGTCCATACCAAAGGAAATGATTCTCTCCAGAGAAAAACACAACTCCTGAAATGCCTTGTTTGAAGTCCAGTCTTTTCTTACATCACAATGCAACACATTGGCATAATTCTCGACTACTGGCTAATTTGGCACACCTTCAAGTCAAGCTAGGTAGAGCAGAGACATGGAAGAGTTTGGTTTGTGCATTATGCCATGTTGGGAGGGCGTATGATCTCCCAAAGGAAGACAAAGTGAAGAAGTCATTTTAAATAATTAAAATGTGAGGTTACGCTCAGGAACCAGATGCGAGAACCAAACACTCCTAAAAAAAAAACTGATGTTTTCTTAAGAATGAGGGTGAACCCCCGCAGAGCAGGCAGCAACAGTACAAAGTTCACAATCCAAAAATCAGAATCCCAGGGATGTATTCCAAGTTGTAAACAGGGCAGCAAACACAAATCTCGTGGTCGGGCAAAAAAGGTTCAATACACAGGTGCAAACAAATCCAAGTCAAAGCCAAAATCACAATTGTGGACTGATATGAAATCAGGTAGACACCAGAAGCGAGGTGAAGGGGAATGAGGATTTATTTAAAACAAAATAAAACAGGCACGAGGGCCAACAAAAAAACTTGGCCCAAAGGGTTGCAAAAGGACAAACTAAAGTACGCTACACAGAGCTATAAACAAAGAATGCAAAACGACAAAAAACAAAAGGCACTGGAAACTCCAGGCAAGATGATCAAGAAAAATAAATAACAAGGCTATATATATACACACAAGACAAGCGCTATAATCACGAGACTTGACAAGAGGCTAGAACAAGACTTGAAACTTGACATGCAAGGGAACTTGAGACACTGTCTGCCAGCCAACTTCCATCGCATCCAGATAAAGGCTAAGTAATCAAGGACACATGAGGGGCAACACCTGGAGAAGCAGAAACAAGAGGCATAGCAAGATCATGACATGGACAAGATTGGTTGACAAGACTTGCTCATTAAGAGAATGAGCGTGCTCAGCTTAAGTACCAATTAAGTATGCAGTTTGAAAGCAGCATGAATGTTCAGAACAGAAAAGCACAGCAAGATCTTGAAATAGCAAAGCAGGAATCATGACAATAAACTCCCTGTCTAAATTAGTAATATTAGTAATGTGCCTATCTAAGAATTACACCACCCAGTGAGTGTTAGTAAATGTCAGTAACTTAAAAACAGTTAATTGTCAATTAAGCTTAGAGAGCCCCGAATCAGCACAGCACGGAAGGAAGGGGGAAACCACAAAGCCAACCAGAGCTCTGAAATGTGCAACAACGAAGGCACGGGGCGGAACGCAGACAAGCGGTGGAGTGGCATGGCAGACCTGGCAAGAAACAAAACATGGAAAAGTAAAAATGTGGACCATGAATGTGAAACATGAAATGCAAAAACCTGATACAAGAAACTGTTAAAACTGACTGTGAACATGAACATGAACTATGAACTATGAACTATGAAATCTTAAAACATGAAACTGTTAAAACCATGAATAATACTGTTCTGGCCAAAGGCCAGAACCCCGGAACACAACAGGACAGGCCAGTCAGAAGGAAATCACAAAGAGTATAAGGCATAAACAATCGTGGCACAAGGGAAACGTTCTGACAAAGGCTGGCTATGAAAAGACTGCTTAAATACACGAACAGGAAGTCACATGCTACAATAGGAAACAAGTTAGCTGGATCAGACTAATTAACAAGGAAACAAACATGAGTAAGTTCCTAACTGCATGAAATTGGCGAAAGCCAAAACGCGAACAGGGATCACAAAGACAGCCTATTGAGAAACATACGGGTCCGGTTAGGGAGTTCTAACGTGCACAGATAAGGAGGGAAGACAGAGTTTAACAAGTGCAGAGGTTTGATTGAGTAAAGACAAGGGGTGGAGACTAGAATGGGGCAAATGCTGAGAGCTCATTAGTCAATTGGTAAAGTGCAGCTATACAATCCCTAGTGGTCGTTAGTAAATTAGTACTATAAACAATGTTAGTTTGGGTTAGTATCTTTAACTAAAATAATAAACTGTTAGTACTGTTAGTAATTATAGAAAAGCAAGGTGAAGGAAGCAAACAGGATTAGAAGGAATGATTGAAATCCCAGAAACCATGAAATCACCCGAAAGTATGGCACGTAATACTGGGGCAATGAGCAGTCACATGACTTAAGTGCAATGCTTGGCATGAAACAAAACAAGAACCAGAGTATAATTGCGGGAATGGAGTATGGCAAACATACAGACAGAGCAAAACAAAACAAGGCATGGAATCAGAATCACAAACAAATCATGGTCAGGCAAAGCAGAATCATAATCCAAGCACGGGCAAGCAAGGCAGAATCATTGCAAAACATGGTCAGACAAAGCAGGATTATAACATAAAAGTAATTTTCATCACTATTCCTCAGCAGTACAACCCCAGCGTTTCATTGTGTTCCCTTCATTTTACTGAGCACTGCATCATTGACTGCATTTACTGTGCCTGGTGTGTGCTGTTAGTGGACTTTTGTTTTCCAGTATTTTGTTGCATTTGCTTGGAATTCCTTCTCATCATAGTTCTCCTTAGAGGTGGTTGAATTAAATAATCAAATCACTGGGCTAAGTTCATGAGTGGAATAAACAGATTTGCCTCATGGACTTTCCTCCTCGGCTTTTATACTGCACAGTAAATTTGGTAATCAACGGCCATAGAACTTATTGGTAATTATAACTGCCTTTATAATGTAGGTCATTGCGATGAGATGGCCCTACAAATGCAGCACAAAGGAATTAGCTGTAGGTTTGGCTTCAGTGAAAGTAGTATCTAATTGTTTTGCCACTGTAGGCATTTTATGAGCCGGCAATATTAATGTGAATGGTTTATAATTGAATAGTTGATGAATGTGCATTACAGGACTGTAGTTAATGTGTACTACGTATAATTGGGTCCTAGTCGACCAGCATATGGATTGAAATCAACTAGAGCAGCTAATGTAGAGTGTGTTTTTAGCTGAAAATCAAAGGATATACTTTGTATGCTCCGTTGAGTGGTATTTGTTATACATTTCCTGAATCAGTCAAATTTCATGTGCAACCATTTCATTGCTCTGCTACCTTGTAAAACCACAGCCTGAGTTCTTTCCTTTTCATACAAGCCAAAAGCAGTGCTTCCAAGACTTCTGGATTTTGGTGAAGTTCTCCTCGAAATAAAATACCATTACTCATTGGCCAGCAGGCATGTGATGGGAAGAGGTTCGAGGTTCGCGCGCTCACTCGAACGCACACATGCATACACGCATGCACACGCACTCTCAGTAATAGCCAATTTGTAATTTTTTTTTTTTTTTTAACGTGCGATCGAATGTGACCTTGACCTTTGACCCAATGACCACCAAAACGTAATCAGTTCAGCCACACTCCGTGGGGAGCTGCCATGTTTGATTTGGTGAAAATCCTTCCACTCAGTCCTTTTGTGATGGATGTATGAATGGCCAGCTGGAAAACAGTAGGCCTGCCACCCGTTGTGTGTGACAGAGGCATAATTTTAAAAATAATGCCACGGGCACTGTAGCTCATCGGGACAACAAATCTCAGGTCAGAAGTAAAAATTTTACATACACTTTATTTATCACTTTATCTGTGACACATCAATCAATATTTGGGATACATTAATCTTATTACGCCAAACTAAGGTGTAATACTGGGATAATAACATACTGGTTACTGTTTAAAAATTTGTAAATGTCATTATTATTCTTAGTGGAATAAATCTGGATCTTCAGACAATGTTTGAACATACATTCTTGTGCAAAATTGAAATTCAGCTATTAAATAATTGTCATTATTACCGTGAAAAGATTGAATAATTATTACTTAAAGTAAAAATCAGACAATCTGTGGACTCTTATGCTATATAATGAGACCCTAAAGATGGCAAAATTTGATCTGCTCAATTGCTGAAAAAGAAGAGACAATTCCAAGGTGCTTGAAATAAAATGGATATTGCACAAACAATTTTCGTGTATTCATGGTAACGAGGAAGATACATGCAAAGTTTCAGCTTACTTGGTGCAACAATTTCTGAATGAACTTTTTTGGAAACTTTTGCAAGCATGACAAAATAAGGTGAAATCAAAGTCAAAATGTCTCAAATGACAAAACCAGTAATAAGTGTCATGAGTCTTACTTCTGAGCACCGAAAAACAAATTTCAGTTCAATCTTTGCAGAAATGGCTGAGATGCGAGGCATGATATACAGACATTTGTAAGATAATGGCCTGGCAGCTATATAGAAAATCGGTTGAGAATGCCATGAACAAGCTTTGGTTTCCTCATAGGGAGGATTATTCATGCTGTTTCAGCTTCATCAACCTGACTGTTTTGGAGAAGATGTCAACAGACAATAGAAGCACTTGAAGAAAGGCGTAGCATAATGACAAAAGACAAATCAAAGTCAAAATGCGCTACATGACAAAACCCGTGATATATGATACGAGTCTTGTTACTTCGCAACTGTACACCAAATTTCAGCCTGATCAGTGGAAGAATGCCTTAAATATAGCAGACAGGCATTTTAAAGATGGCTGCCTTGCAGCTATATTTGAACTCAGTTTGGAATGCCTTGACGAAACTTTGGTGTGCTTGTGGATAGGAACATGTACCTAAAGTTTCAAGCTGATCCACCAGACAGTTTTGGAGAAGATGGCTACACATGTTTGAGGTATTTGGCATAGCATAATGGCAAAGGTCAAATCAAGGCCAGAATGCACTGCATAACAAAACCCATAATACATGTTATCAGTCTCCCTGCTTAGCACCTATGTATCAAATTTCAGCCTGATCGGTGGAAAAATGCCTTAGATATAGAAGAAATAGGCATTTTGAAGAAGGCTGCTTAGCAACCATATTTGAAATTGGTCCAGAATGCCTTGGTGCTGTCCACCATACATGCAGCATTTCAATGGACAGGTAAACACCTTACTTTTACTAAGACTCCAAAGGCACAATTTCATTTAGCCCATGGGTTTAATGGCAAGGGAGTAATACAAAAGCAAAGTTCCTCAAACTGCACAGCTTTGTCAAAAGGCTAGTTCATGCCTGGCTTATTAACTCTATTTGAAAAGATCATGTTTACTACTTTTTAATGTATAAAATAGATATAGTATAACAGCAGAGCACAAATACATTTCCAATGAATGTATTGTAATTTATGGACTGAAGTAACCATGTGTTTAGCTAAAATATTTTTGTGATCAAAAATGACATGTCTACACAAAATAAGATGTATGATTAACAGATGGGGAAGAAATAGAGATACACAGACGATGCTGCCATAAACTTAAGATACACACCGATGATTGTTGATGTAACCGCAGGTCCACATGTACTGTAAGTGAAATAATGCTCTATTAAACTTCAGACACTTCCTACTTCCTGCCAGACATAACACGAGAGGAACATAGCACTGCTAGAGGAAAGTTCAACTGAGCAATTTTTGGTGCAAAAATGAAACAAAAATGTAACAAACATTCAGCGAATGGAAGTGAAACAGAGCAGCCTGGAACAAGCATTGATGTGCTCTTGGATAGTAACATGTTGCCGAAGTTTCGAGGTGATCTGCCAGATGGGGTTTGGAGAAGATTTTTGCAGACAAACAACAACTAATCAATGACAAATGACAACAACGGACAAGCAGGCCATGACATAAGCCCATCAGACTTTTGGTCCAGATGAGCAAATAAAAATAGACAAATCCAGGAGTGAGTCAAAACTCACATCAGTGGCAGATTTAGTTTTTTTCAAGAAAAAAGGTAATAGAAGTAAGTGAAGTCTAAATAAGAGATTGTAAGTAAGATTTTTTTTTTCTGTTTGCAGTACTGTAAGGCCACGCCTCCAGCCTTCCTGCTCACTGGTCTATTAAATCTCGGGCTGCACTTCATACATTATTCTATTATCACTCGCACCTGTTTCTCATCGCCACTGGGTGGTAGCAGTGTGCATATAAGACCGAGCTTCACTCAGTCTCATTGTGAAGTCTCGTATATCTTGTAAATTAAGAATGGATGCTTGTTCGTTGCATTCACCTGTTCACTTTAATGGAGCACTAACAGGTGTACAATGATGCGCAGTTTAAACTCAGTGTGTCAATAACAGAGAGAATCACTGTGAGCAGAGGCTTTACACGCCACCTCTACTTTGGCTGCTTAACAGCCACTCTGAGGAGAGAGATGCATGGGCCCCTGGAAGAGCAGAGGAGAGAATCTGTGAATTTGGAATAACCAACTTTATTGTTGTGATGCATTCTGCCAGTTCGGAGGAGTGTAGATCAGTGTGGGTATAGTCTCAGCGCATGTGTTGGCAGCACAGTTCGTTTCACGCACTACCAGAGCTGTGTTGTTGATGCTCCTAAGGACTGCATGTGTGGGGCTTCACAGCCAGCCAGCAGAAGTCAATGGTTGGCAATAAGACCCATTTATCCCGTCACCTGAATCCCTCCCTCCCTGACTGTCCCAGCATCAATTTGGAGAGGATAAGATTGATGCAACCTGAATTTAACACTGAAGGTTGCACACATGCATACCCACGCGCGAGTACACACACATACACACACACACACACACACACTAGGGGTGTAATGATTCTGAATCAATGTTTTTTTAAAGCGTAGTAACACCACCTGCTACCATGGGGCGAACATCCGAGCTTTCCCTTTTCCTTTATTAACCCCCGTGATGTCCTGGACGAAAGTGCTTAACATCAAAGGGCATGGGAAATGCTTCTGGAAAAAACTTGACTAAAATCAGTGAATCGTTTTAACATGTTTCACGTGTGTATGTTTCAAGAAATTACACGCGACTGCCCACACACCCCATGATGGCAAGCTGTCTCATCACACTTTAAAAAAATCTTCGCTCAACATCGCCACATCCCAACTCATTTCATCATTTTTTAGCATTTCATCTCTCATTGTGGTATTTTTAGGAGATCTATGATGATAAAATAAAAATAACGAGATTTATTTTCAGATCGCCCTGGATTTCAAGCGTCTAAAATATAGACAAGGTGGAAATTATTAAAACAGATGAAACGTGAATGTGAGCTCTAAATAATCACAATCACACGAAATGGCCAAATCGGCTACGCGCTCTTGCAAATCTATGCCCATTTAACTTTCAGAATGCGGCAATCAAACATGCTGTCTTAATAAACAGCTCTACTCATTCAGCAAAGTAAAAAAGACAATCACTGGTTTAATTGCTAATAGAGCAAAGTAAACAGGCACAAGATGAGAGTAACCTCATTGCTTAAAAGGAGACGATTCTGTAGTCCTTGGTTCCGTGCAGCATGTCGCCGAAACGGTCAAGTTTTTTTCCGGAAGCATTTCTCATGCCCTTTGATGTTTGACACTTTTGTTCAAGACTACGTCAGGTTTAATAAAAAAAACTGTTAAACTCGGATGTTCGCCCCATGGCGGTCCTATGCCTTAAAAAAACATCGATAAAGAATCTATTCAGAATCGTTACACCCCTACCATACACGTGCATGCACACACACATGCAAATGCTCACACACAACAAAAAAACACAAACGAACACGCAAAGCTATAACTAGTGCAAGTCATGAGAACAACATCTTACACAAAAGTTTGTGTTCAAGAGATGCTCTAATTGACATTTTGCCTTGCTTAAATCATTCATAAAAAGTATTAATTTTACAGTTAGTCGAGCACATCATTGCTAAATGCTTTCCTGCTTGGTTTCTCATCCAGTGATTGCAATAGCTGAAGAATATGTTACTTTCAGCTGGCAAAGCAGCCCATGGTCCTCACAGGGCACCAAAGGACCTGCCTCTGGGTCTTAAGCAACATGGCAGTGAGCACAGCCAAATCAGCAAAGATGAAGTCTGTTGAAGCTTAGCTAATAGCTACACACCTTTTCATACAGTCCAGTTGAGTTCTTCAGATTACAGCAAAATTCTGGTATGGAAAACTGCCGACCAGCATGAATAACATGTTTGCAAACAGTGCAGCATATTTTTTACGTTTTATGATCCTTTGCCATGTTCACCAATCTACCAAATGGAGTTAGAAGCTTACAGATCACAGAAAGTATCAATCTTGAGGATGTTTTTTTTTTTTTTTTGTTATGCGGCACAAACGGCAATAGGCAGTAATTATAGATGTGTTTGTGGACCTCAGTGCACAGAGATCCAGACAGTGTCGCCTGTCTGACATCAGTCAGTTGACACCTGGCCCACACCTCCGTAACAATTCACATTCACTGGTACACTCACAAAAAAAAGGAATGCTGACATGCTTTGCTCCTTTTTCCTTAAGCTCAGTAGGCTGCCGGGTGTGTCGGAGTCAGAGCCTGGACACAAAACCTGTATCCATCTGTTAATTTTGATTAGCTGCTAATTCACTGCTTACACGTGACTGAGCTGGCAGGATATGCATAATTGACACAGTATCGACAATGGATGTTCACATATGGAACAAGATCAGCAATACTAAAGAATAAGAGCATGAATTTTCTCTGGCTGTAGAATCATCTCTATGCCCTGAAAAAACACATAGTGTTAAGTGGGAGCAATAAAGTAGCACCACTTTTAATGGAGAGAAAATAAGGAATATACCAGATATCTTTTAATGAGCGTGTAATACATACAGAAAACAGTGAATAGCCATTTAGCATTATTTAAATAAGCAGAGAATGGGATTACCCATAATCCTCTGAACTACTTTGAAATGGATTATCCCATGAATAGCGTATCCAGTGTATCAATTTAATTTGGCATGGCATCAGCCATTAAATAGTATTCATATACTGAGTCAACAGGCTCTTTTCATTTATCTATTCTCTATAATTATATAATGAGTACATGAACCTAAGATAATAAGCATAACATTTAGAGATGCATTTTAATGAATATGTTGACTCCTAAATTTAACATTACAGCAACAACCTTCTCTTCATCCAATGTATTACTTGAATGGCGTACATCATCATCCACTCATATGTGCCTGCCCCCATAAAGGATTTAATATATGAGGCTTTCCATGAAATTGCTCAAACCTTGAAATTACACACTCAAATGTAAACGGTGGTCAGCTGGGTGAGGGTGAGAAGGTGAAATAGGTCTTTCATGGGCTGCACTCAGTCTCAGTTCAGTTCTTAAATGATTCATAGCACATCACAGATTTGGGGAAATGGTTTGAAGTCACGGATAGGTCTGTTTTTTTTTCCCGGGAACACAGGATTGTGAATCCCAATATACTTTGTAAGACAAGTATCCCTCCAGTCAATTCTGACCTTCAGACTACCAATCTTAACAAAAGACTGTATTGTAGCCGCTGAAAATTTTATTGATTTATTTATTTATTTATTTTACTGGGTGCAAAGGACTGCAGCATTACCACTTCTACGGGATATAGCTTTATCATATAATCAGAGTAATCATGAATGCGTATTGAATGCTTGATTCAATATGGTTTAGTAACTGTGCCCATAATTGACATCATCAGGATAATTTGAACAACACAAAAGCAGAGTTGTTACAGAGGTGAGCAAAACTCCTGCACAGATAGCAATGAGAAATAAACCCAATTTTATTCGCAAAAAAACAAGGACATTCAGAGATGGTAATAGGACACCAGGGCAGGGATTTGAGTTCAAGACCCATGTGCAGGGACGTGGATTTTATGAAACAATTAAAGTGAATATAACAAAACCAATACAAAACTTCAGGATAACAAAAAGGGAGTGCACAAAACAAAAAGGGGAAACTGACTGAGGCTACCTGCCCGTGAAGGGGGAAACTAAGCTTTAAATAGAAAAGGGAATACACTAAAAGGAGAATTCCGGTGTGAAATTGACTTTGGGTGTATTGTAACATGATAACGAGTACTAACCTTTGTCAAATACCCCACCTCCGTACGCATGCAACATTTCGAAATAAATGGCTTTTTAGCCGAAGCTCCCAACAGGCTTACAATGGTAATGAGTCGGGCATGACGTTGCCATGCAACTAATCAGAAACAGGTGACCACAATTAACTGAAAGCTACTGAGAATAATTGATTTATTAGGTAAGGGCAGGTAGCCAGGCATATGAATGCCTTAGAGGAGGGGCATTACAGACAGCAACAAACAGGAAAACTGACTGAGTCAGGCATGGGTTGACAAGCAGGCAGTACAGAAATAAAATGACAATCTGGCCAAAAAGAACAGAGAGACAGGAACTAAAATACACTGCCAGGCTAAAAAAAAGTCATCACCAGGATTTAACCAAGCATATGGATAATTGGATATAATCTATTGGATAATTACTGCCGTGATTAATATGTTTGAGGTGGCAAAAAGCACAGAAAACAACTAAGGAGATTGCTGACACTACAAAAATTGGGTGAAGAACTATTGTATTCGATGCATTATTAAAACCTGATGAACCATTGTCTTCCAGGAAGAAATGTGGTTAGAAAAAAAAGTTCATTAAAAAAATCAACAGTAGAACTCATGGCTATGTTTCATAGTGAAAGTAAAGCATTTCCACACGCACAATGTGAAGAAAACTCAAAGAACTGGGACTAAACAGCTGTGTCGCCTTAAGAAAACTACAATCAGTGAGGCTAACCGGGAAAAGAAGGCATTCATTTCCTGGGGAGCATAAAGATTGGACTCTGTAGCAATGGAAAAGGTCATGTGGTCTGATGAGTCTAGATTTATCCTGTTCCAAGTGATGGGCCCTTCAGGGTAAAAAGGGAAGTGTTAAAAAGTGATGCATCCATCATGCTTAGTGACAACCGCACAAATCTGTTGGGGCAGTGTTATGACCTGGAGTTGCTTCAGTTGGTCAGGTCTAGGTTCTGCTATGATAAGCCCAAAAAATGAGGTCAGCTGACTACCTAAATGTACTGAATGGTTGGGTTTTTACATAAAATAATTTTTTCTTCCTGATGGCATTGGCATATTCAAAGATGAATAAAATACTGGCTGGTGTGATTTGAAAGTCATTTCGTTTTTGATTTTATTCACAATTTACACTTTTTCCCCCAACTATTTCAGAATTGGGGTTGTATGTGACTGTGTGATTTTTTTTTTGGTCAGGCAGTGTACATTTGGACAAACAAGCAAACGGGGAACAGCGGTGGCAGGCAGGTAAGGAGCTAATCAGGAAATTAAAACAGGTGGGACATGGGAACACATCACAAAACAGTATGGTTACAAATGGGGAACAATCAAGGACATAGCTGTGAGGGCAATAGAAAGGGAAGATGAAAACAAAAAGAAAACTAAATAAAATAAACAGAACACAGGAAAATATTCAAATAAATACATGATATATACATCACATAACTAAACAATTCACAAAATTACAACACTGACACAGAGGTAAAAAAAAGACGTCAAACAAAAAATGTAAAGCCCAATGACCAATCAAACAAGTTACATGTCCCATGAGGCTACCGTCAAGTGACAGTGTTTGCATTAAAATGTTGTCTGGGTGAGTTGAAAAACAAATGAGGTTTGTGACTCAAAACTTTCATAGTGCCAGTTTTGTTCATTTGGCACCCTTCCTAATGCATCATTCGACGTTTACCAGGCAAGGTCATTTATTTTAGAGCAAGAAACTACCAAACTGGACGAACGCAATAATGTCCGAAAAATTTGCATATAGCATTACTGCCTCATTGCTTCCATTTACTAGGGTACAAAAAGAGAGCCCAAGGTTTTGAATTTTTCCACTGACTGATTTTCAGAAGGTAAATGATTGGATTTATAAGTGCCCACTTTGTCATAAAATGCTTATAATAAGTGCTTTTAAAATGTTTAATAAGTGTTATCCATTAATTACATAGTACTTTTCTCATAAATCTGTTGCCTTTGAATCTTGTAGTTTTATTCAAAATCTTGCAGATGGGATTTAGTGCTATAATATTCCCTTATGAGGGAACATATATATATTCAGCCCACGGACTCTTCTACTACAAAGCCATGCTGTTGTGATAGCTGCAGTATGCACTAATGCATTCCCATACTATCAGAAATGCTGGCTTTTGAACCGAACGCTGATAACAGGATGGTGGCCTTTCTTCTCTTGAGCCCGGAGGACACGACGCCCATGATTTCCTACAAGAATGTCAAATTTGGACTCGTCTGACCACAGGACACTTTGCCGCTTTGCTACAGTCCATTTAAAATGAGCTTTCGCCCACAGAACACGGCAGTGCTTCTGTATCTTACTCAACAATGGCTTCCTTTTTGCATGATAGAGTTTTAGGTGGCATCTGTGGATGGCACGGCGGACTGTGTTTACAGACAGTGGTTTCTTGAAGTATTCCTGGGCCCATTTAGTAATGTCAATGACAGAATCATGCCGGTGAGTGATGCAGTGGTGTCTGAGGGCCTGAAGATCACGGGCATCCAGTAAAGGTCTTCGGCCTTGTCCTTTACGCACATCATCTTTTGATGATATTATGCACTGTCGATGATGAGACCTTCAAAGCCTTTGCCATTTGACGTTGAGGAACATTGTTTTTAACGCCTTTCTGCAAATGTAGATGCCTGCGGCTATAGAGCAGCTCTTTTTATGGACGCAGTTGCACTACTCCATCACTAGATGACACCCCGGATCAGTTATTGAATATTCACAAGCAAGCAGAGCTGGAACACAGTCTAGAATATTAACAAGTTCACTCCTATCCCTGTTTTTCAGGAGTTGCATGAATTAAACTCCTCAGCTAAGCCTGATATACAAACTGCTAAATATCCTTGCCCATAGTATCAATCCGGCAGTTTAAAAAAATGATCTTTTGTGACAGAAAAATTTGTTGTCCTCTGTAGCAACCACTTTAGTCACAGTGACCCAATTGTATTCCAAGTAATTAAAAAAATCCGTTTCCTGAGGCAAAAATTTGTCATGGTAATGACACTATGCCATTCTACTATCAATTTCCGTCATCACATATTAAAAAAATGTAATTTCCTATTGTGAATTAACGCGTAGATATGTCAGTTGAAGAATTTAGCTGTGTTTTAGAGCCTCCTACAAGCTCTCACGGAAATCCAATCACTTAAATGGTGATTCAATGGTATCTGCATGAAAGCCCAGCTGTAGTTCATGCCCACGTGAAATTCTTCAGGTAATCACCAGTTGGCTGACACAATTTTTATCCAATTGCAAACAGTATAAGCTTTCCTCTGTAAGTGAAAGACAATGATTAGACCTTAAAAAACATATTAAAATACTTGAGTAATAGGGTTACGTTGTATTCAATAAACTTTACGCAGCCCAGACTGACGTGGTTGCATGAGAACGAAAAACCTACAGAACAGAGCCTGGAGAGTTGAGCTTATTTGCGGGATGGAAATGTGATTCTGAGATGGAAAATAGCAGTTATTCTGAATGGAACAGACCGGAGGGCTGACAGCATCGATACTTTTGAGGAGCAGCTCAATAATTCTTTTGAAAAGTGCGTAAAGCTGTCTTTGTATTGTGTAGCTCTATCTTGGTTTTAGCCTGCTAGCTAACTAGCCAGCTAATTCTTATTTTTGGCTTACCACTGTGATCACAGAGCTAGTTGGTCACATTGGGTAACAAAAGAGTAGTCGATACTGCAGTGCGCTGGCATTTTTCTTCACTAGGCAATCAGTTTTACAATTTATACCACATTCAATGAAACGGAATGCCTTGCATCTTCACTCTTTTAAAGTGCGAACAGCTATTACTGTGACCTGAGTAATACTTGTGCCATAGAGGGTGTGAAAAGCGTAGTTACAAGCTTTTGTTTTGCTGGGATGATCGGAATTGTAAACAGCAAGCTTTCCATCTGAGAGAACAATCTGACCGTAAAATAAACAGTTCCTGTAATGAGTAACTGTACTTGCTGACGCGGCTTTATAGATAAATCGAAGATACACTGAACTTTATCGTGGAGAATAGGCATGTTTTTGGTTTTGAGAGGTCACTGGTGATCACTGATGTCCAGCTGCGCCAATATTGATAATCTCATGCTAAGTTCAACCAGAAAATCATCCATTCATATTGACCTTCATGAGTACAAAGTTGATTTGCATTAAAGATATGATTATTTTATGAATTGAAAGTGCACCATTTTCAAGGCTCTGGGAGTTTGGGGAGGCTCCTGGATAGCTATCTTATTTGGCAGATAAAAAGTGGGTAATTTAATATTTCATGTTCAGTCAGGAAAACTCACGTTTGAATAAAAAAGAACAATTTATTCATGGGTATAAGCATTACATTGTATTTTGGCGGCGGTTCTGCTCTGGAGGAATGTCCTACCTAGGCACAGCAAACTTACAAACATAGCCATGAACAGAAATCAAAATCCCCCCTGATGTGAGCAGAACCAAACAGGTGGAGGCTGGGGTGGAGGTGGTAAGCAAAAAAACCAAACAGCATGTTGCATAGCATGAAATGTCATTGCAAACAGCAGCAGAAGGTGAGCTTGACATCTTTCAAATAGACCGCTGTATGACCTTGTGATGTGTATCCTCCAATTGTGTGCCTGCTGATGCTGACGTGGCTGGTAGCTTACCAGGCTGCTGTCAGCTGATGTAGCTCTTCTCGAGTTTCCTGCCTGAACTAGTTACACTCATTTCAGATGAGGAGTACTCGTGGTCTTGGAGTTTATTATCCCAGAAATGTATTGTTTTAACCCCCAGCCTCCACCAAAACCTCCACCAAAATCATGAAAATAAACTGAAATACGATGTAATTCTAAGTGCTGTAAGTGTCTTTTCTGAGTTGAGCCACATTCCTCTTTATGAAATCTTGAATTATATAGCATCCCAGAAATAGACAAATTTGGCTTCTGCGCAAAGGGGTTATAGTATTCCAAATTTTTTTTACGCAAGCCTTCACAGGTTGGAGAGCCTCTGGCCATCATTACTTCTGAGAGACTCAGCCTCTAAGACATCCCTTTTATTGCCAATCATGTCACGCACCTGATGCCAGATAACTTAATTACTTGCTAAATGTTCTTTCAGCTTATTCTCTTATATATTAATTGCTTTTTCAGCCGTTTTTTGCCTGTGTCCCAACTTTTTTGAGACATGTGGCAGCCAGAAAATTTGAAATAAGCTCATTTTGTGGATAAAAATGTAAAATATCTCAGTTTCAATATTCAAAATGTTATCTATGTTCTACTGTAAATAACATCTTGGCTCGTGATCTGAAAGTCATGGAATTTTGATTTTATTCACAATTTACACTTCGTCCCAACTACTTTGGAATTTGGGTTGTAGAAACTCACTTCTGAGGGTTCAAAAATTACTACTTTTTAATTATGTTACCATGATATCTGACAAAATAAGCAAATGAAACCTTCAAGGATCTTGAATATTTTAAAACGAAAGTTAACCCAGAGGTGTTCTGCTCACTTGTCAGCAATCAGGGAAATTTGAGATTAAGTTCTTCAGGAAAACTTTGAAGTGAAAGGGTTGAAAAATAAGCTAACCAAGCTAAACAATTTGGGTACGAAACTAAGGAAGCTCACGCATTTTCAAAATACATCCTATCAGCTGAGGAGATTGGCTGGAGGTACAGTCCTTGCAGAAATCGGGAGGCCCTGGAACTTGGTTTGGAAAGTTTGGGGTTATCCACCAGGGCAGTCATGAGCAGAGTGGCTGGAACTGGAACCAGAATGAAGGTTCCCAAGATCCATTCCAGAGGGTCCTGAACCAGGGGTCCCAAAAGCGTAGTTGCATTAGCAACTTACATAGTTCGTCCGTTCATGGTCAGTGTTCCCAACTGTACAAGTTAGCATTTGTGCTTTTGGGAAACACATCTCAGATGGGGAACAGGTGTGCAAGTTAAGCTGATGGGCTTTGATGAAAAAAATATCCACCAGCCTGCTCGGCCAGAAAACATCCATCTTCAGTTTATTCAGATAATTTTTCATCTTATTTAGTTTAAATCATTCAGGTGGACTGATTGATATGTCAGTCAAAGTGTTTCGAGGTAGTAGTTAATTTGAATAAGGAATAGTATCAACAACATATTAGCCAACCTATTGCCATTTTTGATAGGGGATAGGCTTGCCGAGAGCCAAAGTACAGCTTCGTCAAATGGGAAAAGAGAGATAGAAGATTTGTTTGAGTCTGTTCTTAAGGGTCTACACAAAATTCATTAATAAAACTCGTTTGGAAACTTGTGAAATCTCTTAAATACGAGCATATACAAATAGCTATAGCATACTTTTTTATATTATTTCTTGTTTAAATGTCACCTAGGTTTCTATGATTTATTCATCATTCTGCAAACAGAATAGTTGCTCTAATCTGTCATTTTGTTCTCTAGTGCAGGTGGTTCTGTTTGCCAGAGGGTACATCATTGCCATAGTAGGCTGACAGGAGTGAGCTACAGGCCTTTTGGGGAAATTTCCCCTCTTGATTTCTAAAAGAATATGACATTAGAGAGAAAGAATAGTATACAGTGTGACTGTGGAGGAGTGGGTCACAAAAAACTTCAATTTCTCTGGAAAATGATGTCTAATCAACTAAAATAAGCAAATGTGGATGATGACCCAAACCACTGAACACTCATTAATCCTTGGTGGGTGTAAGTAAACTAAAGTGAAATCCAAAAATAGGCAATGAGGCATGTAAACCGTCACTAGTTCCAGAGAAAGTGAAAAGTGATTCACAAAGCACCTGCAGTGCATGATCAGCATTTGCAGCTAAACGCAACCTTGGAAACTTCTGCTTTCACTTGCACATGTATGCGTGTCATCTACTCAAACTTCAGGGTAGTTATAACTCACTTGTATGCATCATCGAGAGATAGCTTTTCACCAACACTCAATAGGCCTCATTCACCAATAACTTCTTAAGAATCTTCTTAGATTATTATATCCCCGAACGCCGAATGGCGTTCCGGGGGATATTATGTTTTTGGTCCGACCGCCGCCACCGCCACTGCCGCCGCACAACGTGTTAACGCGATAACTTCAGTAATATTTCAATTAGAAATTCCAAGTTTTGCGTATACGTAAGTATCATAAATAGGAAGAACTGATTCGATTTTGGACAATTTACGATTTCTAGATTGGCCACCAGGGGCCAAAAACTGATTTACATGTTAACGCAATAACTGCAGTAATATTTCAATTAGAAATTCCAAGTTTTGCATATAAGTAAGTATCATAAAGAGGAAGAACTTATTCGATTTTGGACAATTTACGATTTCTAGATTGGCCACCAGGGGCCAAAAACGGGAAAAAATTACTTTTTTTATCATATCTCTGGAAATATTTGTCCGATTGACCTCAAATCAAGTGCAAATGAAAGGTCATGACCTGAAGATGTGTCCTACGATGACATTATACCTGTTTGGTTCAAAATTTTGACACAAGGTGGAGCTTTGTCACATAAAATTCACCATTTTTGCTATATCTTTGGAACTATTTCTCCAATTGACATGAAACTATGTGCAACTGCAAGGTCATGACGTCACAACGTGTCACATGGTGACGTTCTACCTGTATGGTTCAATATTTTGCCACCAGGTGGCGCTTTGTGGTGGAAAATTACCATTTTGGCCATACCTTCAGAACCATTTGACCGATTGACCTGAAATTAAGTTCAAATGAAAGTCTATTCAAGGTCTATTCAAGGATTGGGGAATTGGAGAATTGGGGCATTCGAGGATATAACCCCAGCCGTCGCCTCCGACGGCATAAGCCTAGTTTCTTACGGTGTTCTTATGAAGGTTCTTAAGAAAACTCTAGGTCGGATTCATCAATGAGATCTTAAATTGCACAATTGTTCGCAGTTGTGTTCTTAATTTGATTAATCTCATCTCCTCGTAAACTGAGAGCGTGTGCTAGATGAGCCTAATTAACATACGATTAGCATAGGTAACAGCCCATCAATGCCTATAAAAGGGCATGAAACTGCAGGGCCGTGAGCAGGCACAGATATCATGCAGAGGAAACAGCAAAAACAAACAAACATTTGGAGTGCAGTCAGTAAAGAGAAAAAAAACATTGGTAGTTCCGAGGAGGAGGTACTCCTGCAGGGGAAAAAAAAAAAAATATATATATATATATATATTAGCTTTAGTGCAGAAGAAGGACGCACGACAGAGGAGGTGAGAAAGAAATGGTTTGATCTCAAATCTGACACCAAAAAAAAAAACATTGCAAAATTCCGACGGGAGATGCAACGGACTAGAGGGGGAACATTAGACACCCCAAAGTTGTCTGAGCTGGACCAGCGCATCGGGGCGATCATCGGGGAGACGGCACTCTCAGGTAGGCCGTGCGAAAACTCTAAATCGTGCGTGTGTGTGTTGGGTTTTTTTTATTTTTTATTAATAGTTTAATTTCTCCACCCTAGTTTTTAGGAGTACCATCGACTGAGTGTCTGGAAACAAACATGTGTCCTATAAAGGCAGTTTTTTACCATAGTGGGTGTAGGGTAAAATAACGTCTTAGTATTGAACTGAGGGTCGCAACAATGGCTTAACTTATTATTTATTCACAGATGAAGTCCCACAGAGCCAACCTGCAACAGAAACAGAACCCTCCTGCAGCAGTGGCTCCATGCGTACTCAGTCCCGTGCCTCTCCTCGCCTGATCTCGGAAGCGGTGTTGGACAATCAAGAAAGGATAGCTGACACGCTCGATAAGATTGCCTCAACACTCACAACCATATCCAGTACACTCAAATAAATTGAGTATAAAAAAAAATTAAGATGTGCACTGAAACCGGTCTGGCCTTATTTTTGAAGTGATAGACAGTGGTTTTTTTGGTTTTTTTTTTTTTTTAATAAATCAGACTGTTCGATTCAAATTGTAATATTAATGCAACTTTATTCATAAACGGGCAATTAATTGCACCCGAACTTGGACAGCGAGCCCGCAGTCTGCGTCAGGATGCACATCCTCATGGTGTAGTGGCTGAGGGGAAAATGGCACACCACGCTTCATAGCAATGTTGTGTGGGATACAGCAGGCCATGATTATCCCACAGACCTGTAATGGTGAGGGAGAGTCATAAATTAGAAGATGCAAGGAGTTTGATTAAACTTGACCTTAGTCTAAGCGGTTTTTACAAGAATAAAACAAATCTTCTGGTCCCTTTACATACCTTCTCTGGTTTGTGCAGCAATCTGCCACCTACTGTGTCCAAACGCATCCAACGTCCCTTTAAAATGCCGATGGTGCATCCGATAGTGGAGCAAGTGTGTGCGTGAATCTGATTAGCTATATGAAATCTAAGGGTTGGTCAATGGTGTCATTAACCAGGGAGCCAGGGCATATACTCGATCCCAAAATAAAAATAAATAAAATATCAAATTAAGATCAAATCAAAAAACACTTTTGCGGGAAATTATGATTATTAAAATATACGTACCAATGAGCCATGCGTCACCAGCTTCTCCTTGTTCGAGGTGCATTCCCATGGAGCTGTTTTGCAAAGTGTTGGTAGGGGAGAGCCAAGACAAAAGTAATGCGGCGATTTACTCACAGCCATCTGCACTTCGATGCATCAAATTAGGTCCGCGCGTGCAGCTTGCAATACTCTCCAGACCCAGGAATAATCTTGAGGTTTTGTCACTTCCCCGCGAAACGAGACCGGGAAGACTGTTTTCTACACTGGTGAGTAAATTCAGACAAATGGTAAACTTTTTTGATTTAAAGTTTGCCTTTATCGCTCCATTTGTCATGTTTATGATGAAATGATAGGTCATTTTGTTTTGTAACATATCCTGAAGTTTGAAATGTCAAACTTTTTCCACTTTAGAAGCAATCCTGGTTCAAATGTCAGGAGTCACTGTCGGGGCAGAAATAGCAATGGTTACGTTCGTCCCTCTCTGCTGATGCGGCCGTATTTTGTGTTTTAAAGCTCATTAAAAATGTGTGTGTTATAGTCTTCTGACAGAAAATGCCAAGAGTTACGGTCAGAACTACCCAGAGAGGAAAGGTTGACCAGCAGGTTTACAGAAGGGCCTTTTTTGATGTCCGAAGAGGCAGTAGTATAAGGAGGGCAGCAGGGGTGCATGGCATTTGTCATGTCACCCTGTTCAGGTACTGCAAGAGGGCAACAGACCAGGGCCCTGGGGTACAGGGCTCACAACAAAGTCTTCACAGAAGAACAAGAGAAGAGACTGCAGACATATATAAAGAGAGCAGCTGATATATACCGTATTTTGGCCTGAGTCCTAAAGAGGTTGGAATAACACTGCAGACAGAGCTACACCACCACCACCACAAAGTCATAACAGCCTGTTCATTTTTTCATAACTTTTCATAACTTAACATTATTTATGTCATTGACATTATTTATTTATGTATTAGTAGTGTGAGTTCAGTGTATAGCTAGAGTCATACTAAAATTTTAAATAAATCCACATTAAAAAAAAAATCTGATTAATTGTAGGAACATACTCTCAATTAACCTCTTTTTTCATGCTGTTTTAGGTGCAAAAATTTGCATATGAGCTGGCCGAAAATATTGGCCTCAAAACTCCATGTTCATGGGAGAAAAACCTGATGGCAGGGAAGGATTGGCTCACCTCCTTCTTCAAGCGCAACAAAACCCTGTCCATCCGTCGACCTCAAGCCACCAGCATGTCCCGTTCCACCAGCTTCAACAAGACCAACGTGAAAGCGTTTTTTAAAAACCTAAGGACTGTCCTCACCTGCTATTATTTTGAAGCAAAGGACATCTGGAACATGGATGAAACCGGTAAAGATTTATATTTAGATAAATTAAAAAGCAACAGTGATTTGCAACAGCAATAATTCATTTCATTTATTGTTTCAGGTACCACAACAGTTCAAGTGCCAGACAAAGTCATTGCCACCAAGGGGCAGCACCAGGTCGGTGCTGTGACCTCTGGGGAAAGAGGGACATTGGTGGCTGTTGTCTTTGCTGCCAACACACAAGGCAGCTTTGTTCCCCCTTACTCTATCTTCCCAAGGAAGAAGGAAGAAGTTCCAGGACCACCTCATCCAGGATGGCCCCGTTGGCTGCACTGGTTCTGCCTGGATTGGGTAGATGCAGGAGACAGATTTCTTGGCATTTTTACAGCATTTTGCAAGACACACCCACGTGACCCCGGAGTCAAAGTTGCTGCTACTCTTAGACAATCATCCATCACACCTCTCTGTGGTAGCTGTTGACTTTTGCAAGTCACAGGACATTGTACTCCTGTCTTTTCCACGCCCTGCTCCCACCGTCTTCAGCCGCTGGACCGAAGCGATTTTGGTCCTCTGACGCACTAAATTAACAGTGCAGCAGACAACTGGATGGGAATGAACCCTGGAAAAACTTTGACCATCTACAACATCCCAAGTCTTGTGGCTAAAGCTCTGCCTCAAGCTGCGACAGCAAGCAGCATCTGGGTTCGAGTGTACCGGTATCTGGCCCGATAATCCAGATATTTTAAGTGAGACAGACTTTGCTCCAGCTTTTGTGACCGACCCTCCTGCACCAGCACCAGCTCCATCCCCAGCGCCCTCTTCATCACCAATGTCTGCTCCATCATCAGTGCCCACTCTCTTAAGACACCACCAACCTAGCCAGAGCCCATTTGAGCTGCATCCCCATGAGTCTGCCATTCCTGTAGATGGTGACAGTTTGTGCCTGTGTGTGTCTTTAAATGTGCATTTTGAGCCTTGCTAAGCATTTTTTAAAAATATTATCTATCCAGGTATGCTAGTGGTTCCAGGAAGATCTAGTGCCATTCCAATACAGAGGTTCAGCCCAGAAAAGGTTTGCCCATATTCAAAGGCTGGCTTGATGAAAGAAAATAAAAGAAAAGGCAGAAAGAGGTGAGCAGAGTGTCATTTTTTACTTGTCTTGATTTTCTTGCTTGTATAAAAACAAGCTGATTCTATCATCTCATTGAATGTTGCAGGTCAACAGCAATACCGACCGACACCCCCAGTAAAAGCCGCTTTGGAGGAGGAGGGTCGGCAGAGGGGCCAGAAAAAAACAGTCCACTTCAAAACGCCCAAAGAAGACATTGTTTAGCGGACACACTGCAACCACAGTTTCTCTGGGCAATGATGAGGAAATTCTTGTTTGTGGGGAGACATTTGCCTCATCTTTGCCTGGAGAAGTGTGGGTGCAGTGCATCTTTTGTCTGCTGTGGTCACATGAGGCATGCACTGAGGGTGCAGCTCATTATATCTGTCACAACTGTGATAATGAATAAAGTAATTTTATAATTTTTATAAATAGACCAATTGCACGTTAAATATGTTCACGTTTACTTTTGGAACATTTGAAGCAAATGAAAATGTTTAAAAACAAATGTCTGATTGTTTTTGTTTCTGTTTTAATGTCATTTTTTATGATTGAATTAAATAAATTAATTCATTTAAAATGAAATAAGATTTTTTTTAGATAAAGTGCATTGTATATATAAAATTGCATGTTAGCAAAGACATTGTTTGATTTTTATTAATGAAAAACGACAGTAATTTTAACGATTCCAGTTAATTTGATCCCGTTACTTATGTCCCGCCCATGTTTTACTTTCATCCCGACTGGCGGGGTCGAAAGTAACAATGCGCAACTTCCGTTCAATGTCAAACTTTGCCGAAGTCAATATATATTGGGATGATTTAGCACCTGATATTGACAGAGCACACACGAAAGTAGTTAATCACTCCGAAAATTTTTTTCAGTCTGCAACATTATCTTTTAAAATGACATCTATGTGAAAAATGTTACTTTTGTACCAGCTCTCCCCTACATTTATTTTTAAATAAAACATGCTCTGTAAATTACCCAAAAAATAAATAAAAAAGATGGAAATATCACTGTAATATCACATTTTAATTAACTGCGCAAATGAAGGCAACACGACCAAGGTGCCAACATGTCGACACTGAAATGTGCGTAAGAGTTGCTACTCCTCAGTGTTCGTAGGATTTGTTCTTACCGAAGAACAAATCCTGGATAAGAAAACATTCATACATGCCACAATTTGTTCGTAAAAACGGTTAGAGAATGAGTTCCAATGTTCGTGCGTAAAATAAAGCCCAGACAATCTGCAAAAACAGGTCAGTTAAAATTCTGGGCTGTATCGAGTATTTCAGCAAAATATGGACAGACTACAGAGTTAGGTAATGCTCCCCAAATGGCCTACTTTAGAAAAGTCAGTAGTAGATTCACGAGATGGATCATGGAGTTGCAACAACTGAAGTATAGGTGTTACTTTGTATCCATCGTGCTGAACAAAGCCGTTTTGCGCAATGGAAATCGTTGGGTTTTTTTTTTGTTTTTCCATTCTTTCCTTGTAAAAGAAAGTCACTAATTTCTGGGGAGAACAAGAAACCATGCATCAATGGTTTCGAAGAGCGTAAGAGGGGAAAATGTTTGAATATGAGAAGAGAGGAAATGAGTAAAATAACTAATTCTCTTTCAGATGGTGCAATGGGGAAAAATGACTCCTTTCTGGAACCCTCAGTCTGCAACTCGATCTAGGAACTATAGTCACTAGTTGTGCAATTCCCACTGTCAGTGCAAAATCATCTGCATTTCAAAAAGTCTATTGCGACATTGAAATCCAGTAGTGCAGCCCGTAATTTTTACTCCGTAGAAAAATAGTGCTATCTGTGCCATAAATACTGCACCATAATGAAACAATTTATATTAATTATGCACAGAACCTTAATTAAACAAGTACTATAATAAAAAAAGCTACCTCCATTAAACGCTGCACATTACACTTGAAACTTGAATACTGTATGGTGCAGTAATCTCAAACTGCTCCTCACAGAATCATTGACCTTTTGCCTCCTTAACTTAAACAAATACTTCAATAAACACTGCCCATTAAAAGCATAATACATATTAATAAAACATAAATGTTAATTAAACACGCATTACACGGACGTTGCATCGTGACTACAGTGCCTCAAACTACTTATAATATACTTTACTCAGAAATCGTAGATGCATATTAGTGAAATTAAAACACAATTATCCTAGTATATTTGCATGGGTCTGCTCTCACAAGTAAAACAGCAATTTATGAACCTTGATTTTGGCCCATTTCCCAATCAATCTCAGTGCAAGTCAAGCCCTAGGAAATCGAGTATTTAGAAAAGTTGTGTATGGATTGATGGTCAAAAATACCCACTGATATGCTCTCTAACCATCTC
This sequence comes from Gymnothorax reevesii, assembly GCA_029721435.1. Lineage (NCBI taxonomy): Eukaryota > Metazoa > Chordata > Actinopteri > Anguilliformes > Muraenidae > Gymnothorax > Gymnothorax reevesii. The sequence continues at coordinate 22,956,177 of CM056587.1, read as the reverse complement.
AAATTTGAGCAAAAGCCGTTTTTTGCTCAGAGTAACTGAATTGTTCCAATGCCAATGGTTTGAATAATGAGAATCATCTAAGCAGAAAATAAATATGTTTAATTAAAAGCTACAATTTCCAGTAAGTTTCAACTTTAGGATTATAATTGTGAAATGCATTAAATCTTGCCTATATATACTGTATATATATATATATATATATACACACACACACACACACACACACACATACATAATGTGTCAATAATTCTGCAGGTAACTGCATACTTCGATTCAGTGCGATATTGCACCAATAACTGTTGAATTCCTCAGTGAAGGTGTCCTTCAGTGGATTCAAAAAGCAGTGCTGCTGAACTTCCACACAGAACAGTGATCTGCACATATGTTGGTGTTACCTTCCCTTCACTGGCCTAAGTTCCACTTAGACTATAAGATTACAAAACGGACATGTCATGGCTTTTAGCTTTGCATGGACTAGAATTCAAATGTATGCTCTTTAATCCTGTATGAACACTGCTTGTGTGGTGCAGACGGAGTCGACAGTGGTAGTGCTATACATATAAGTGCTTTTTTCCAAATAAAAAATTGGCCCAATTCCTTTGATGACATAAATCAGACACTGGTTCTGAATGCGGGCTCAGCTAGTCTTGTAGATCAGGGACAGTGATGAGTGGGTGTCAAAACTCAAGGCCCTGGGTAGACAGAACCATCAGACCTGACACGAAATCCTTTATGACACCTCTGAGTTAAGGTAGGTAGACACTCCCAAAATAGGCTTTTTTTTTCACATTTTCATAAAATAACTTTCAGTAAGTTCATAGTGTGTGTACTTGATAGGACTATCAAAAATATGGACATCTGTTGTTTTTTGTTCTCAAAAAGTTGATTTTGACCTGCCAAGCATTGCTTCAAACACCATTTCTCCTCTTTCTCTCATGCTATCATTGTAAAACTTGGAATATAAGTTCACCAGATGCATGTCTATGGACTGATCAGGCATTTTGAAGAAATCATCTGTGCAACTCTAGATTTTGTGGTAATTAGGTATCCAATAAAGTAAAAGTAAAAAAAAAAAAAAAAAAAAAAACACACCAGTAAAATGCCCATATTTTTTCACAGAAATTTTATTTCTAAAAACCCTCTGATCAGAACATGCACTATATAGTCATAAATGATCAGTGAAAATTTGAGATAATAGTAATAAAGAGTTTTAGAGATATCCTGCCTGAGGTACTTGATGAAGTTCCACATTGCGCTCTCATCTCAGGACCTAATTAGCATAATTTATGTAAATGAGCCATCACTTTAATTCTGTATTTAGTAGTTGCTCATATGATGTTGGTACTAAATTGTTATGAATGAAAGAGAAATAAATGTATTTGGAAGTGTCTACCTACCTTCCCGGCCGACACAACCAACCTTCAACGTAGAAATATGGTTGAAATTATGTCAGTTGTCGTTTCAACGTTGAAACAACATTGAAACCCCGTTAGTACCACACACAACCTCCAGCAAAATCGAAAAAATGTAAAATATAAATTATCACAGTCACATGAAATGGCGCGGAAATGGAAATCGTGTTCATGTGCTGTTATATGGCCATTAGAATTTCAAAATGCAGCAATCAAACATGCTGTCTTAAAAACAGCTCTATTCATTCAACTTCAAGAGTAAACACATCCACCATTTGATTGCTAATCAAGGAAGTAAACTGGAACAGCTTACTTTTCTGAGAGTAGCCTAATTGGTTAATGGGAGACGATTCTGTAGTCTTTTACTTGGCTCCATGCAGCACTTTGCCGAAAAATACTGATGTCAGTCAAGTTTTTTTCTGGAAGTATTTCACACGCCCTTTGAAGTTTGACACTTTCGTTCAACCTGTGTCGGGTTTAATAAAGGAAAAGGGAAAGCGTCGGATGTTCGCCCCATTGCAGCAGGCGGTGGCACTACGCCTTAAAAAAAATCGATTCAGAGTCGTGTAATATATTTATACACACACGCACGCGCACATGCACGCACGCACACACACACCTTTGGTTGTCTTTCACCCTTCAGCGATGAATAGAAATTGATGCGGTGAGCCAGTAACAAACTCAGCTGGTGTAGTGGTTAAGACCACAGTGTATGGTGTGTTTGAAATTGCTTTGTCCACAGGTTCTCAAGTTCAAATCCTGCTGTAGACACTAATGTAATGTCTAAATTAACATGCTAATCTTTGTTCATAGCCTCATCAATGGGGGGGTGGGGAAGAAAACACATTTAAAAGAAGGTCAGAAGTTGTTAGAGAGATCGAAACTGGAATTACTGCAAAATTTTTTCCTCACACCGCATCTATCCTTTCCTTTTAAAATATCCCCCCCCATCATCATTCGCAACCCCCTTCTCACGAAGTTGTGTATGGTACTCATGGCCAACATTGAAAAAACATTGCAAAACCACAGTTGATTCATCTTTTAAAATCAAAACATAGTTGAGTCACCATTGAATTATGATCCATGACACTGATTCAACAGTGGAAAAAAAAAAAAGTTAAAATGCCAGCTGGGTTAAGCTGATCCAGTCATGGTCTGGTGGTGACTGTTTCAAGGCTGCCCTCATGACTGCGATGACCTTTGCCACTCATGCAATAGCTATGCATTCTGTTCTGGGATTTTCAAAATTGCAAACACACTTGTGTACTTCTTGATTACTGAGCATCTCCCAAACTGAGCCCCTGATGAATAAATTCCCCTCTTGGGGAACTGGAGCTGAAAGCTATAGTTACAGACTCGCTGATAGCATCTGTATGGGGTATCAGCACATTATTGTGTGGTGGTACTGTGCCCCAAGACTTCAGCTGATCAGGAGAAACCTGAGAACTAGGACCAAACCACTTAAGATAAAAGAAACAGACCACACCCAACTTTACTTAAACTTAATTATAGCTTTCCCTTTACCCCCTTATAGTTTTGCCAAATCAACTAGACCAAAAGAAAATGCATAAAAGGGGTTTCAATAAAGATAACCAAACAAACACAAGGTCCACAGGGGGCAAGGCCTTCAGTAGAAAAAGAAAAAATCCACCATTGCTAGGCCCAAGGCCTGCCTTAGCACAGATAACCTCACTGAACGGGTATCCCCTCAGGATCTCTGAAACTAGCCTTCCAAACACTCAAAATTGCACTCAGCCAGAAGAGGTGAAGGCCGTAAAGAAATTTCAAATAGGCCCAAACATCCCCACCTGACAATATCTGCTCAGAATGGATGTGGAAGAAGAATCAACATGAGCAGCATGTGCCAATCCCCATCTCTATTAAACCTCAAATATCAGGAATTGTCATGCCCTGATTGGCAAAGAGGAGAATGCACCTATTAATCACCTATCAAGAGCTCATCACCCGCACTGCCTTACATGGGTGATCCAAATAACCATCTACTAACCTGCGGTGGGTTTCCCTCTAACGTTGGATCTCAGGATAAACAAGTGTTTTAAAGACATTCTTTAGCAACGGACGTCATGGTCGTGAACGATTCTGGGCAGGAATTTAAATTTCAGGGGTAAAGTTTTGCCTTTTCCAGATTTATTATTCAGAACGAGAGGGAGTTACGATGAATGGTTGGTGCCGAACGAAACTTTATATCGTTGTTACGCCGATACCAGACACAAGGAAAGACAAAAGAAAGTTTTGATGCTTGCAGTGATAGAAGACAAGTGGTGTCTGGCGATTTCCATTTTTGCAGGTTTTGTCAATGGCACGGCATGTGACTTCGCTGGGCTAGTACATGTCAGAATGTTAAAGCAAGCCCTTGGAGGCACGAATGAGGCTAGTGGTGTTTCTGCCTCATAAGATTATTCAGGTACAGCAATTTTAGTCATTAATAAAAAGTAATTACATGATCATTTTCTAATTATTGTAAGTCAATTGGATTAAATATTATCAAATAATCAATGTGATTTGCAAATTAATTTAATTTGCTGTCATTCCAAATTAGTGCATAAAATACAAGTATTTACCAGTGAAATAAGCGCCGTATTCGAAAGCGCATGCGTATTGAGTGGTCTGCAAGAACGGCTGCGAGAGGTATCTTCAAGCGGTTCTTTGCTGAGAACGAGTGGTCTGTAGTGATGGTCAAATGAAGCCTCATGAATCACTTAGGCTTTCCAGCCCATTGCTTTACCAAAAGGTTCAGTACTCGAGGCGTCAATGGAACATTGAATGCTGCCATCTGCTGGGCAAAATATATGACAATCAATGAACAGGGTAAGAGTAGGCTACCATAAACACCCTCTAGCAAAATCGAAAAAAATCACACTTTTTCGGCTTACTTTAATGTTTAGATACCAATTGAAGTATTCGGGTGTAGAAAACGTCGACCGTACATCCAGTAAAGATAATTTGCACTTTCATTTCTACAGCGGCTATACGTGCTATTAGCTTATAAAGGTGGCAGCCATGACACTGTTGACTATACTGGGGTATGCGCAGCGTATACATAGTACGCAACACCGAGACGACATCAATAGAATAATATCATAAAGCCAACTTCGCCTAAGTTCCAAACTTAATGTTGTTAGGGGCAAAGCAAGCTAATTATTACTTACGCACGCTCATTATTACTCAAACAGAGAGTCCAGATGCGAATAAATAAAGCCCCACAATGACACAAACGGCTGGGTGTCGAACACACTAGTGCATGGAAAGTGAGTGCTTGCCCTCGCAGCAGGCGCGTGCCTACGCAATATCGCAAACTACTCTTAGGTCCGGTTCATACTCTACGCAAGTACGCTAGCGCGAACGCAAGGTAACGCATCGAGCAAGGCAAGGTAGCCATCCTGCATCCTTGCATAGCAAAGTGTGTCATCCAAATTTTTCTAAAGCGACGCATCGACGCGTGTATTTCCGTGAGATTCCAATAGGGGAGATAAAGCAAATAATGCACCATACCCTATGTTCAACACTCCAAAAAGAAAAAAGAAGGAGGAGGAGAAGGAGAAGACTTTGCTACCCCCTATTGTACGAGCAGTGTACTGCTTTTTAACGAGGCACTGCACATCAAGGGACGAGCGTTCAGGCTTCTCTGTGAACGGAATGGAATGGACCTGTGCTCGCGTTCGCTCGCGTACCTTGCGTAGAGAACCGGCCCTTCGATGGTGCATACAGTAGCAGGATCATGTCGTCTGCTAAAATTTGAGTAAAGTGGTCGACGCCGTCTGTGTTTACGTTGCCACATATATACTCGGCCAGATAAAAACCTAAGCTGTCGCGGCTGCTGCTGCTGCTCTGGAAAGGACCTTTTGATCTGCCACCGCTGGTACGCAATCAATAAATTCCACACGTCTCGCACCGTGCAATCGCTCATTTTTCTTCTTGTCTGTCGCTGATTACTGGACGACCCTTTATAGTCTTGAAACGAATTCTGGGCAATGTATGACCCAATGACATCATTTTATTTTCCATTCAAAATAGAAAACACGCGCGAGTGCATTTATGGCTGCCAATTTACATGACGTTAAGGACAATAAATAGTCATTAAGAAGGAAAAGAACCTTAAATAATTTCGCCCTTGTGTAGCTATTTGGCTGATTATGTTATCCGTGCCTCACAACGCGAAAAATGTCCCTCTGCCTCATAACTTGAGCTGCAAGACTTTGGCACCGCGGCGCGTCACCACGCACATTTTCTTTAATTTGTCACGACACTGATCTATTGTTCTGTCATAAGCAGGCGAATGTTAACTGCGCGCAGATAATTCCGAAAACCTCCAAGTTTAGTGTGTGTGTGTGTGTGTGTGTATATATATATACGGTATATATACAGACACACACACATAACACAATCCACCACTGGGTGTATGTGTGTTTCGCGCGCCTACATTTCGAGCAAGTAGGGTATTGAATTTCTTCCTTTGAACGGAGAGATCCTTTCGCCGCTGCGGCATTTCTTAAGAATTAGACAACCGCGACACACAACGGTAATCTGCTGCCGCGCTGAACTACGGTTGCTTTCACATTTGATACTAGTACGGACGGATCGTGCCCGAATCCCCCTCCTCCCCCTCTTACAACCATACTCGCCGCATGCCGGCACACTCGTGCTCACACTTACCACCAAACGAGCTAAACTATCTCTATCCCTAACCCAACTCAGAGGGAATGCTATCCCTATCCCTTGCCCTAACCTTAACTCAACTCATAAGGAATGCTAGCCCTATCCTGAACCTTTACCCAACTCAGCCACCAACAATGGTTTGTTCTGCTCAAATTATTCTACCCAGTGTCAACTCACCAGCATGAAAGACATCAAAATGGATATTCACTCGACGTCTCCTCATCGGCAACAATAAATAAAAGGAAAAAAAGAATATATTGTTTCTTTATTTTTATTATATATACATACATACACACACACACTTTCGGATGTCTTTCACCCTTCAGCAATGAATGGAAACTAATGGCGCTTAGCTGGCAACAAACTCAGTTGGTGTAATGGTTAAGGCCACATTGAATGGTATGATTAACATTGCTTTCTCCACAGGTTTCCTGCTTCGAATCCTGCTGTAGACAGTAATGTAATGTCGAACCTAACATGTAAACCTTTCTTCACAGCCTCATTGACAGAGGAAAAAAAAAAAAGAACATGAGTAGTTCAATAGAACAGAACATAGAGTAAATGACACGAGGGAACAATACAGATGTGGAACGCGGAATTACAGCAATTTTTTTTTTTTTTACTCGCGCCACGTCTACCCCTTCCTTTTAAAATTTTCCCCCCATCATTCTAAGCCCCCTTCTCACTCATAAAACCCCCCCAAAAATATTTGTGCCCCCTTTTAAAATTATTCTGGCCAAAAAAACTCCAAAAACGTGGAGGTTGTGTATGGTACTCTTGCCCTATAGGGGAGTGCATGTGTAAGTATATGGACATAATTGTGTCAGTATATTTGTTCATAATTAAAATGGCAATGAAACAATACTGAAACTTAGCTTTTTTTAAATCATTTTTATTCAAAAACACAAATACAGGAGTGACATTATTTAAAACGACATAACTGACACACTCACGTCAATGTCCAACAATGGGGGAAATAATAATATGTAACTCACTACAATTCTCCAACGTACTACACCTCTCCATCTTGTACAAACGCCCACAACACCCACAGTTTGGCGCGAGATTCGAAGCGTATTTATGAGGAAGCGATATGTTGAACGAACCAATGACGTACTCTCTACAAACCGAGGCCTCGCTTTTCATCAGTCACGTGATTCATTTGGAAACGACGCAAGCCTCTAAGTAAGGCTTCTCCTGACACGCCCACTTTTGCTTGAGACACGTCTCAAAGCCTCAGTTAATTTGTCCCATCATTATTGGTCTGGACCTCTCCTTAGTTATGTGCAAACTAAAGAGACAGTTGGGGAAACCCACGCTATTTTAAGTACTAAGAGTCATTTAAAGAGCTTCTTTGCCTCAAGAGGCTTTTGGGAAACCCGCCGCAGGCTGAAAAAGGAAAGGAAATTCAAATAAACTGAACACAAAATCCAGTAAATCTTTTCAGAGCGAGAAAAAACAAAAAAGGATATTAAAAAAGGAAACTGCCAGCCAGCACCACAAAATGTGCGACTACTACAATCTCACAGGAAGCTTGTTTTGCTTCTGTAGCACTAGTCTTGCTCTTGAGTGGTTCATGTCATGTTTCTGTTAAGCATGGTACACATGCAAAGATAATCTGGCTGACGTTGCCCTGATTTTCCCCCTCCAGACCATCGACGACAATCGGGAGATTACTTTATGTCTTATAAGATTATCCGATAATATTATCCTGTGGTCTGCGGCGTGTTAAGAGTGAATTTGTCTCAATAATAGGGTCCGAAACGGGTCGGACCCGATTATTGAAACAAATTCACTCTTAACAAAAAATCTTCATGTGCGTGGGGAAAGCCGACGACTCCCGAGTCAACTCCGTGAATTGTGATGCGAAACGGAATGTAGCCAATCAAGAAGCGAGCTGACCACCGTCATTCCCTCCTCTCCTGTGTCCTCTTCCATGTTGCGTCTTGTGTTTGTTGTTGCTGTTTTTTCTTCGTTTTTGTAAGATCACGTTTGATCACGAGAGAATTCAGTCTTGGAGGAGTAGATTCTAGATCAGTGGTGGAACAGAAATGTTATGTGTGTGGCATGCTGTGTTGAGATTATCGGAGCACATCACACACAGTACGATCAAAACTGTGCAGTGCCTGAGTTTTTTTATCTTCATGTATGGGGTCTGTAGCAGGTTAAAAAAAAAAAAATTTCTTCAGATTTAAAAAAATCCTTATGTGTGTACCCCGCCTTAAGCTGCTGTTGTGACCATGGCCCTTCTAAAAAGTGCTATGAAAATGAAATTGAATTCAATACACTGGATAGAAACTTTTTGTTATGCAATGAGGGGAAAACAGGGAACTCGGAAGACTCGGACTGGGAACACGGAAACAAGGGGATGAGACACCATAAGTAAGGAAAGCAAGAAATTTCATAATAAACTAAAAATCTCGGAAGGAAGGGGGACAAAAAGCCGTGGCACACAGGCCAAAACAACCACCGTGCTCCAGCACTGAACAGGGGAGAAACTCCGGAAACAAATCATCAAAACTCGGGAGGAATCAAAACCAAACTTGGAAAACTAGGGGGCAGACTGGGGCAACTCGGGAGCAGACTGGGGAAACTCAGGAACAGACTGGAGGAAACTCGGGAACACCAGGAGAAAACCCGGGAACAGACTGGAGGCAACTCGGGACATCAGGAGGCTCGGGAAGACAACAGGCGGCGGGACAGACACAGGACTCGGCAACGGGCTCAGCTGGCAGGTGGCTTACTCGGGTAGCACAGCTGGCGGGGGGCAGGCTCGGGAACACAGCAGGCAGGGGGGCAGACTCGGACAGGGCTGGCTCGGGAACGCATCAGGCAGGGGGCAGACTCGGATGGGGCCGGCTCGGAAACACAGCTGGAACTGAGGGGAGAAGCGGAGCGTGAAGAGAAGGGTCATGAGGAATGGGGCGGCCAGAATGGGAGCGGGAGCAAACAGAGTGAGGGCGTGAGCGAGTGAACGCAATGAAGTCAGATCTGAAGTGCACTGCTGTGCTGGAAACATATATAGGGCAGGGGCACGGACAAACACAGGTGCTGAAAATTAATATAATTAACAAGGCGTGGAACAAGAGTGAAACCTAATTACATGAAACAGAAGACATTAACACACAGACGAGGATCACAAGACTCTCCCAAAGATGGGATAAATAAACTGAATAAGAGACTCCTAAGTGCATAGAGTGAGAAGCAGGACAGGGGAGATAAATGCAAAAAATCTGCAGGAAACACAGCGGAGCCAGTTAAATGAAAGCAAGAGGCGGAGACTAGAACAGGGCGAATGCAAAGAGGTCGTTAGTCAATTAGTAAGTGCAGCTGTACAATGTCGAGTGCTTGTTAGTACGTTTGTCTAATATACAATGTTAGTTTTGGTTAGTAAATTCTAGAAAACAACAAACTGTTAGTACGGGTTAGTAATATAGAAAAGCAAAGGGAAATTAGCTAACGAGAACAGAAGGAACCATTAAATCACCCGAAATAGTGTCACAATCTATAAATACAAAAACTGCAACAAACTAATGATGCGACCGGGGGAGAAAGCAAAGACCGTACATGGGTAAGACGTGAACTGGAATAACACGGGAGAGATGGAAAATGTGAAACTCTAAGACAACTGACTAAAAACGGACATCACAAAAATAATAAAAACCTAAAATTGACTAACCAAAACCCACAGAACACAACACTTTTTGACTCTCTGTTTGATCAATTTAGCATCAATAACCCAAGCAAAGAGGCATATGCAGCAACTTATTTGAAGAATTTCAAATCCATTTCAAAAGACCTGTGGTCAGAATCAATGATTTTTTAGTGCTTTATCTGCTGTTTTTGGAATAGGCCTACATGGCTCATACTGCACTTTATTTTCAAAGATGTCAAATATTTGTTAAATTGTCCTTTTCTGTTTTGTGTTTGTTTTTAATAACTTTTTCCCCCGATTTTCTGTTGCTGCTCTTCTTGGCCAGGACTTCCTTGCAAAAGAGATTATTAATCTCAATGGGACCTATCCTGGTTACATATAGGTTAAAGAAAATAACAAAGTTCCGCTAACAATTATCCACCCTTGCTGTGACCTGCTAGCTGCACCACTGCTGTTGCCAGTCGCCCTCATAGCCAGTTTAACCCCATAAAAGTAGTGGTACAGCTCCCACAGATTACAGCTGTGCAACAGACAACACCAGTTGCATAGCTGCTGTAAACTGCACCTGCAATACAGTTCTTATGAGCCATTGCTGTGGCACAGCTTTTGCACCCCACAGCTGTGGCACAACTCATGCACACCTCAGCAGTGTTTCACGTCCTACAGACCACAGCATCGGTCCAGCTCCTAAAGACCACAACTGTGGTTGCTGTACGTAGGTTCTATCATCTGATTTATATGACTCTTCCAGAGCTAATGTGTGAACACCTGATTATTTGTAGGTTGTCGATAGAAGGCCATCTTCCCTGTTTACTTGGTCCTGACTTATTAACCCCATGCCAGCAATTACCGCAATCACTGAGCAGTCAGGTGACGATAATAACAAACGGGTGTTTTCCTTCTCACTGCTATTATTGTCCTGCAGCCTCCATCTCACTCAGTCTCAATCACAGAAGGACATGCAGAGAGAGATCTCTTCCTTCAGGTTCTCCACTCCAGGAGGAATTATAGATCGCTGCGCTGATTTTGTTTAATCATTTTTTAATGCAGTGAATCATTCCCTATTCTCCTGATAATGACCACCTCACAGCGCTCCAGCTGAGCAGCCAAAAATCCACACTATGGCCGTTCAGGTAAAACCAATGTCTTGGATGCACAATGTCATAGCACACCCCAGCTAGTCAACGTGGAAAAAGTGGAACTGATATACCATAAGACGCTCCAGTAATATGACAGATTTGTACTCTCATTAATGTAGAAGAAGTAACTGGCATGAGAAAGAATGACTAAAGAAATAAAGCACTTAATATTAATGAAGACAATTTTTGCTCATCAGCCAGACTCTGTACCTTTAGCGTTTTTATCATGAAATAAAGCCAAATGCACCAAATACAGTCTACAGACTAGCCATCAACCCTGTATATGAAATGGACACAAATCCCTTTCGTTCAAGACTAATTGGCTATGAACTCCCCGGAGCACATAGTCCTGTCTCATCCAAGGACAGACTAATTCAAGAGGACTGGGTTTGGGAGTAGATTTTTGGCAGCACTGCTGTCACGACACCCCTGATTACTGATAGAATCTGTGATTTTTGAGTTCATTCACTGGGATAAATGTTTGATAGCTGATTCCGGCGTATGAAACTAAAGGACACTGGAAAGTCAGCGCAGATAAAGAAGTCATCACCAACAGTCAATGGGAAAACTTTTGCATGACACATGGCTGCTTAAATTAGAAGTCTGCCGAGACCAAACATCACCATTAGCGAGACTCGCAGAGCATGAGCACTTATAACAGCGACCTTAACACAATCTAAACGATCTGAGATGGGTTGCATCTATCTGGGCAATTTCATTCACAATCAGAGCAGAGCCTCTCGTGCCTTATAATGAAAAAAAAGAGATGCAAAAGCAATATAACAGCACACATATCTGACTTCAGTTTTCTTACAGTATCTGTATTAATTCAGAGGCAGGAATCACAGGAGCAACCACCAGTACATACTGTACGAAGGCAGATATCTCATTTATAAGAGTTTGACACGCCGAGAATTCTCTAAATACATGCTTTCCGAAAGCCCCATTCAACCAAAGCCACAGCCCAGCTCATGGATCCTTTCAGTGATGAGTATCCTGTGCAGCACTGGCTTGCTGCGCAAATGAATTACCCTGAATTATGCGTCATTGATGTTAAAGTAAACATTACATTTACTCTGAGCGGGGATAATTCTTATTTAGGGGAGCATTTGCTGAAGGGTTACATAAATACTACATGCATTTAAAATTCTAACGTTTTTTCCTGATGTGATAAACATAATTTTCGCAAACAATAATCATGAGCGAGCACCACGTGGTAATATTCATTCAGCCGAACATAAAGAGAGAGCACAGAAAATAGCTAAAAAGACTGTAAAAATGAGACTGATAACACATTGCGTTTCCTCCTCTGTAATTTTGCACTTGGGATAAAGCTAAATGCGCTGTGTATGGAATTGCCTATTTTGTGCAGCCCATGAAGAACAACCATTGTTTTGCCATAATTTCTAAACCTCTCTGCTCAGTGCAAAAAAAAAAAAAAATTATAATAGGCCAAGCGGTGATCTAATTTTGGTCAAACTGAGAAAGCAGTGCAATAATGAGCTACCTTTTAACAGGTCAATAAAAAAAATAAAAAAAACGAAACTGGATATTAAAAGGACGATCTGTTTGCATCTACAGAAAATATTGAGCAGGTGCCAAAATGAGTCAGTGTGCTTACGCTATATGCACCGTAACACGACCCACAACTTCTTTTTTGGACAAAAAGACAACCAAAAGTCTAAGACTAAATTTGTTTTCGATAACAAATTTTACGTTTTCAGAATTGAAATGTTGGTAAACGTTAATCCTCGTTTCATGAAATCACCTCACCCAGAGAAGAGATTACAAATGTGCAAGAAGAAGAATAGGCTTATATGATAAGATCAATTTATATTATTAACATGGACTCCCTGCTATTGATAATAGTCTTTCTACAAATAAAGCAAACCACGACCGTAAGTGAGTAGAAAGCATGTTCCCTTCTTCTGACATTGTTCTAGTCCATGGGCTAATGTGCGAATGTTTCAACTTTGAAAATCATGAAGTTTACTGTAATTTCTTAATTTAGTCACGCTTTATGCTTATATGTCACAAACCAAACAGACAGCTTTTTAAATGTGACTGATGCGCAACCAAATGTCCTTGTTCATGTGGATGTAACTTTGACACATATCACCTACCTAAACATTGTTGCAGACCAGTTTTCCCTAATGGCAGCGCCCTCTTTCAGCAGGATAATGCGCCCTGTACACTAGTTTGAGAAATACAACAACAAGTTCAAGGTGTTGACTAGGCCTCCAAATTCCCAGATCTCAACCCACATCTGATGGATGTGGTGGACAAACATGTCCAATCCATGGAGGCCACACCACGCAACTTGGAGGACTTAATAAGGATCAGCTGCGAACATCTTGGTGCCAGATACCACATCACACCTTCAGAAGTCTCGCGGAGTCCATGTCTTGAGGGGTCAAGGCTGTTTTTCGCAGCAAAAGGGGGATCAATGTAACATTATGATCACCTGCCAAATATTATGGCTGGTTGGCGTATATGAATATTTTATGATTTATTACCCGGCGGGATCATTGATCAGCAGTAGAGAAAGTTGGAGAAAGTGTAATAATATATTAGTTTTCTTAACAAACAGTTAAGAGAGCAGAAAATTAAGACAGTTTGAGAAAACTATTTTAAAAGAAAATGATACTTTACCAAGTTTGAGCATGGAGGAAATTGGACAGTAATCGAATTTGTGATCCAAATGGATTCAACGGTTTCGACACACATTGGAATGGACACCCATAATAGATCTACAGAATGTGGCAGAATCGTGTAAATTTGCAGCCTAACAACCTTCTCATTGTCAAGTCAATTGTGAAAGCATTTTCTTCTGATCTTGCAAGGCTAGTCAATGCACCAATTTTTTAAGGCCTAAATGAAAGCCAGCAGAAAATTGATGCTACTGACAGCATTGCGAAACATATTATAAAATGTTGTACAAACAAGTAAGGTCCCACTTAAGCCATTCTAGGCCAGGGGGGCTTTTTATGCCTGCGCCAATTTTCACGTCGTATAATTTCTGAACGGCTTGAGCTAGGACCACCTAACTTGGTGACTTTTCCTAAAACTTGTCTGGGAACAATTTTATACAAATAAGTCAAGTCCACCATCTTCGCCATTTCCATGGCAACGGTTTTCTGACAGGTATGTCTGACAAAAATCACCAATTTCGGTTTTGTGAATGTAGTTTCCAGATTTTCTTTTTAATATATGCTTATTCCATTACATTTACAATATCTTACGTAATTTAATGTCAGCTTTGTTAAGTAGAATTAATTTATGTTAATTTTGATTTATTTTATTTTCCTCTGACGAAATCGTCTACTGCCAACAAATAGACATTTTTTTTCCATTATAAAGGTGGTCTTTAGGCTCTATATTGAAATCAATATACTAAACACAAAGAAGTTGACAATAAGGACAGAGCAAGTTTTACTTACACAAACCTGTAATCCTGTTTACTTTCGTTTCTTTCTGACCTGAACCTCCAAGAAAAACATTCTGAGTAAATGAAAAACTATTTTCAAGGAACATAAATAGAATTTTATGTATTTTATGGCCTCTGGGAGCTGGTGCACTATGGGATAAAATAAGCAGAGCATTCTGGGTACTAAAAATCAAAACAAGATCTCAAAATGACATCAAAATAATACCAGAATTATTGTAGAGATTTAGTTTTACGTGTACATCATCCCCTGCAAATTTGGTGGTCATACGCCATGTCGTTTCTGAGTTACCAGGGTGGGTTGTAAAAAGCAGCCCCCAGTGACCCCCCCCCCCCATCCCGCCCCCAACCCTGTGCTCTCGTTGCTTGTGTTTTAAATAAAAACCATAGACTGTATAAAAAGATGGACGCAGGGCCTGAGTGTGAAAAGTAAAGCCATGCGAAAATCTCTTAAAATGACATCATCTTTAATGGCCAGCGGATGGTGACGTTGGTTGTTGCAGAAAGAAGTTTTGTAGAAGTATATGAGAAATTGACCCAACTTTCCCACCTGAATCATTATTTCAATAGTAATTTTCCACATTATTTATGGTATCTATCGCAAGTTTCAAGTCTCCTTTGATACATATCATGATGTTCATCTTTGTAAATTATGGTCCAAAATAGGTTAGAAATAAGGATAAAGCCAGAATATGCTTTAGGGGCGTGGCTATCCTCTGGTCCTCATCAGGTACGGTCAGATTCACCCCTCGCTCCTCCCTGGATCTTCAATTCACGCTCTCGCCCAGTAGGAATCACATCCAGTTTCAGAATAACAAAATGGCGCTGTTCAAATTGCCAAAATCGGGCTTCCTAAATGGTATGCTGAAACCAATGGGGGATGTTACAGTTACTTCGTCCATATACAGTCTATAATAAAAACTAGATCTTTACCTTTGCACCCTGTGAACCTAACCTTCATTTTGAGTGCATAGCCTGAATATGACGTCTTCGTGAGGGCAAAGGTTTCAAGAGGTTAAATAAGTAGAGGTTGAAAGTCCAGCCATTATACAGAAAAATTCTTGTTCTCCAGTGTAACTTCTACACTTAACCTGTCTGTTCTTCAGTTAATAAGCAGTGGTTGCTGCTGAAGAGAACAGGGAGGGGGAATATCCTTTGAAAAGGATGATTATGGACCTGTTTTCAATAATTCTACTTGATTATCACTTTTTTCAACATTGGCAGTGAAACATACGGTGTCCTTTTTAATGAACTTTCAAGGTGAGTAAGTAATTACCTCAGTTAAAAAGTTTAATCACTTGCCTTAAAAGGATATCCTTCACAAGCAAAAAAAAAAAAAAAAAAACTACTCCAGATTTCCCACAATAAATTTTGGCATATCCTGCAAAGCAGACCGTCAAACATAGGCTTCATTGTTGTTTAAATGAAAACTAAGATTGAAATGCGCACATTTTTTGCGTTCAGATGACACGTTCTATCTCTTCACAAAGATAATTGGCAACCCCTGAGAAAGGTGAGTTAAAGTATGTCAAATCAAGGAAAATTATTGAAACCAGTCAAGACTAATTATCAGTTGAAAAGCATGTTTTACGCCCTCCCTGCTTTGGTCCATCAGCCACCACTGTCAGTTAGTAAATCCATGTTATTATAACAATGTACATGGACACTTACTTTTTACAAGGGATTTTCCCCCTCTGTAAATTAGCAAGTCCATGAAACCAAAATAGATGAGAAAATGCAGTCTTGAAAATTCTCACAAGGATACTTTCCTAGTAAATGATAAATAACAGCTTTTAAATCCCTATTGTGTGCCACCCTGTGGCAGCAGAGTGAAATGAACCGTCTCCTTCAGAAACTTGGAGGCAAAGGCAGCCACATCAAGTCAAGCATGATGAAACTACCGGTTGAACCCATTGAAGGGAGCTGAAGAGCTATTTGGCGCTTATTACAGAGCGCCTCAGTCGCAAGTGGGTAGAGTTTTATGGTCTGCATCCCTTTCACAGGACTTAAGAGGGTTGAAAGCAGACAAGGGAGCTGGATGTTTGCTGCTTGGAACTTGTCATCACAGAAGCCCTGTTGTGGAACTGTAATTTAATTTGGAATTCATGTAATTGTAACTGATGGAAATGTAAAGTGAAGTTTTTTTGTTTGACTTTTTTGTTGCATGATCCCAGGATCAAGAAGTGGGCAAGAAAAATCACAGACATTGAGGCCTTTTGAAACATGATCTTATGGACTGAAAGGTTTAAAACTAAAATCCCACTCATAAATCAGAGTGGAAGGAACATCATTCTACGCAGTTCTTTTGAGCTGATTCAGCAGAGGAGTCAGAGGATTGCTATGAATGGCAAAATACTTGGAACCAAAACGAAGATACTCAAGGAGAATCTGCCCCAGTCTATGGGGTGTACATACATTTTTTGAAGTCCATAATCCAAAATAATGGCATAAAAGGCCTTTACGGTTTTCAATGACTCAATACTTACGAATTCCAGTCTTAAATCTTGTTGAAAATCTCGTCTTTGAGGTGAAATTTGCTGACCACGACACCCCGGTTAACTTGCCAGGGTCGGAACGAATTTTTATGGTGGCATGGGCAACACTCTTGAATTTAAATATTCAAAGCTCGTACTGACTGAACCAAGATGACTCAACCCTTTCACCCCTGCTGCAATCGGAGTGAAATTCTGCATTTGGACAAGATCCTTAGTGTAGTGTCATTCTCTGTCACTAGAGGGTAGTAGAGACCCATGTCTTTCCTTCTCGACTGATTCTGCTAATTGCAAATGCGAAAACGGACTGGTGATTGTGGAGCAACCACACTCCAAAATAAATCAATTACTAATTTACGTCCCACGCAGCAGGTGAGGATGAATATGGGCCCAAAAACTACACATCTGTTTTTGCGAAACACTGAGTCTGCCTTCTGCTTTAAGAGGGCCCTGTAAATTGGGCTGCGCTTCCTCCAGATAAATAAGATAACCTCTTGTCCTCCCGACTGTACAGAGTCACTCGCAGTGGTTTCACTAAAGGATGGCTCCTTTTTTTGCAGATTCATCACTTTGAACGGAAGGATCGGCTGACAGGAAGGAGGAATCAGATGTCTTGTATGGCTGGTACTTCTGGGCCCTCCTTGTTTCTGCATGTCACACGGCCTCTGAACAGCTGGTGAAGGACGGGATCGCTCGCTACTACCCGGCTGAAAATGGAGTCGCTGCCGTTAGCTCTGCAGCACAGCTGTAATTAGTGGCGATGAATATACCAGGGCGTTGTACCTCACGTTAGGTTTGTGTGGGGTTTGGGCTGAATGTGTACGGCTGCTTTGCCACCAAATATTTGTTTTACGTCTGCGAATGTTGATACCTGTTAGCATATACAACTTTCTTCGAAGCATTGAAGTTTGTCAGTGGTCAACAATCAGACGTCGAAATTAAGGGATGTTCGAGCAGATGGGTCCTGGTTGGAAGACCTAACCCTTCCATGAGCTCTGTAAGTTTATTTGTTCCCAAGGTGCACGCTTCTATTACTTTTACTCATTGTGGCAGCGTTGCAAGTTGCGCAGGAAGGCTATCAGTCTGAATCTAGATGCACTGTACTGGTCAGATTGTCTGAGTGGAGATGTTTTCTGAAACATGACGTGGTGATTGCCTTTAAAATGTAATACTAAAATTGTCTTTAATTCTGTTTAATACATCTTGATCATTGTTATGCCACATCGGCCATGTGAAGCTCCAATATTTTGTATATTAGTTCAACACAATACCACTGAATTTAAGTGAAAAATATGTTTCCCCCATTTTTTTATATGCTCATAAATTTGAATATATTTCCATTGACTTCCACCTGCTAGTCTGTCCCTGTCTCTCATCAAATTCCCTGTGCTAATAATAGTTAATATTCACAGTGTTGACAAATGTATGTGGACACATAACACCCAGAATCTCACCCAGAGTAATGGGCATTAAAATGGAAGTCGTCCACCTTTTGTTGCTAAGATGCAGTGTTACACGCTTTAGGACGGCTTTATGCTCTGTATCGCTGCTGCTCACGTAGTGGAGTGTCAATGAGGTCAGGCACTGGTGTTGGATATCAGGCCTGACTCCCAGCTGTCTTCCCAGCTGATCCCAAAGGTGTCAGATGAGGTTGAAGTCACTGCAGGTCAGTCAAGTTCCACATAGTTACTGACAACTCTATTTCTACCTGGATCTTGTGTGTGCCCTGTGCATTGTCCTTCTGCAACCAGCAAGGGTCTTCCCAAAATGGCGGGGAAAGCATTGAATTGTGTGCAATGCAAATGTATGCTGAGGTCTTAAGATTTTCTCTCACTGAAGCTGAGAAGCTTGGTCATAAACCGTGCACAACAGTCCCAAACTAAGGAGGGTCCAGATATTTTTGGTCATTTTATGCACACAAAATAACTGTCAAAATGGAATTACTTGACATATGTATTACTTAACCGCACAAATCAGGCTGGTTCATTTGAAAATGGATTGATACTGACAGTTTGCATAAACAATTTGTTGATGTACTTCTGTCATTTATCTCTTTTTTTAAGCAGCCAGCTCACACCTGTGATCTGTAGATTTTGCTACGAAAATACGATGAGAAAAATGCGTAAAGGCATAAGACTGGTTTGCCTCCTTCGAAGCATTTAAGTAACATTTAAGCACACGCTAATTAAATTGATGCCTAGCAGGATAGTCTTCACTCTTCAAAATTGTCTTAATTTCGAGCCCCGGTGCGGCGATCATTTATTTCAGCGCGTATTTAACTGCCTCGTGAGAATTCAAATTCACGGGAGGCGCATTAGGATGCCCGACTGTTCCCTCGTGCGCTGATAGATTACCCACAGAATGTGTGTTAATGTTTAATTTTTGAATGAGAGAATATTATACTGAATTTTACTACAGCCCTACCATTCGTCACTTTGCCGTTTTACGCACAGGGCCCCTCATGTGCCTGCCAGATGATTTTGAGCTCGACCGACACAGAAATGTAATCTTTTGCTAACCCTGATTGCCTCGGGTAGTCAAAGACAACATGTCAAGTCCGTTCAGTCTGATGTCAGAATTGAACGGGGGAACAATGTCAGTCCTGCGCAAGCAACCAAACAATTCTGATACAACAGCGAGCCATTTAAGTGATGGATGTCACCAACATCGCTGTCTCAATTATCTCAACACCGACCACCGCAGCAGGAACAAAATATAGGCAATAAAATAAAACCGATCGTATCTCGCCCGCACATTTGCATCAGTAGCCTAAATTAAAGCTGAAGGCGGCGTTTTGAATGAAATCCCAACACGCCGCCTTTTCTTTCATCTCTGCATATTGACTGTGAGAGTTCGGGCGACCATCGCAGCAGGTAAGTAGCATTAATCTCCAGGGCAATATATGACCTATATACGGTAATAGCTTGATTTGACTTCGCCATCCATTTTGATTGGGTATGCAAGCCCATTGCGAATACCATTATGCCCGTGATGGCCTACTCTTTAGAAATGTCTTTGTGTGTGTGTCTGTGTGTGTGTGTGTGTGTGTGTGTGTGTGTGTGTGTGTGTGTGCGCATTTCCTGCGGAAACAAATATTCAGATTTTTGCATGGGCGATCTGAATTTTGTGTGAAATGCATCGGGTCAAGGATTAAGCAAATTCAATTTGAGAGTTTTGAATGTCCTTTGGGATTGTGTGTGTGTGTGTGTGATATTCAGTGTATTGAGATGCCAGTGCAAGGATAGGGCAGAGCACGGATAGGCTTGTGCATAGAAACGCCAGCACATAGGCTAGTGCAAGGATAAATGATTTATCTTGTGAATGGATAAATCCAGCTCTTCACACGACTCTGACAGGGAATAAGCAGGTTAGACATTGTATGGATTATTAAGGGCCTTGCCCTTGATCGTAGTTAACATGCACTGTAGGTGAACTCAAATGTTTTGTGGAAACCGATTATCTCAAAAAAAAAAAAAAAAAAAACCTGTTAAGGCCAACTTAATTGAATCGTGTGGAAGGAAGATGAAGAAAATAAGGTATGTTAAGCTCAGCGAACACAAATCATTAAGTTGGCATACTCAATTTTTTTTGAGGTAATCGGTTTCTACAAAACTTTTGAGTTCACCACACTTGTCAGGTTTTACAGTGTGTATTTGACTCAACCAGTGCACATATGTCTAAAGAGTAAAACTGGTGCCAAAATCAGTCCTGAATGGGACCCAGCCAAAGCTAAGGGTCAACAGCTTTTATCTCGCAGTTCCTGTATGTGATGCTACATATTTTTCAGTTTGAGCTCCTGGGTCTACCTGTTTTATTCATTTATTTGGCATCTAACAAAAATGTGCACGTCCTACTCTCACCCAGATTGAGAACTCAACCATAATTATCAGCAGCCTCATCTGCATTCACATGGGAACTCTACTGTTGGACAGGAGGGTCAACACCCAGGTGTAGAGCAGTTCTGCAAGTGTCATCAGTCTGTCCCTTCTCTGACTGGAGCTAATGCACAGAAAGTAGAGAGGCCTTTCATAAGCTGAATTAACATGCATTCTACTAGAAATCTCACAGGGAATGCATACCTCCCCCAGTGCACCTGCCATTACGGACTCATATGGACATGATGGCCATATTTGAATTCAAAACCATCCCAAATTTAAATCAATCGTTCCTTTACCCATGGCTTACAGTTCTGCAAAATACATTGAAATCGATTGAGAAATTTCAGATATATTATCTGGACAAATAAACAGTTTAATTTATTAAGATTCTTTTTTTTACTCAATAATCATTGAGGTCTAGCCCTCATTTTCAAAGATGTCAAGTAAAGAGAAAAAAAATATATATATATATATATAAACAAATAAAACCGATCATAAAATTCTGCATATACAACATAGTACAAGATGCTAAATCTGTTAAAACAAGTACAGATAGAAATAGTAGGGGTTTTGATCAAGGATTTGAATGCAGAAAAGGATTACAAAATATTAAGTTTTTAGGAGCTTTAATAAACTGTTCCAAATGGTTGGGCGAATACTCAGCCCAACTTTCTTTGTGGGGGTAATTATGTACCATTGTTTTTGGTAAAAATGTTTTTAATAATGACAGGTCATGACAGTAGTGTGTACTGCTGTAGCCCCACACACAGAACCCCTTGAGCAGCAGAGAATATCGTACTTACTATCCGTACCCGTGCTCCGCAGGGGGTTGATTGTAACCAATAATCCTACTGAATAGTGACATCACTCAACTTCATGGTAGCAAAAGGCAAAAACGGATAAAATGGCACAGATTCCAGTAGCGGAGACAGGCTTGTCTGGAACGCATATGCCAGAGGGCGCAGGGATCCGTTGGGCGGTTTGGGAGGAGATGCGTCGCAAAGGCCGGGCAAACTGAGAAGTAATATGTGGATTCTCAAACAAGCGGTTGTCTCAGGCCCATAACCGTTTCACTTTTGTTCCAGTTGATGTGAAATTGAGGTGTCTTTTGTCCATGGAGGCTGATGATGAGCAAAAACACGGAGACGAATGGGAGAATACTCCTCCTCATTGAAGGGAGAACAGCTGATGTGGACTGAAATAAACTTTGACCGCCCCGTTATCATGTCCCGGAGTGTACCGGCACCACTGGGTGCCGCGGTCATAATCCTAAGCCCAACAAGAGTCTGTGAGATTCATCCCAAAAAGAGAGGTTGCGGTTTTAGTAGCCTGAGTGTAAATGCACTGAGTGATCTACCTCATGTGATCTACCTCATACTGCTCTTCCTGGTGGATGACGTTACTCCAAGCCATGTCACACTTCACCGGGGTGACATCAGAGACAGTGGTCTGATATGAGGAGAGAGAACAGGGAATAGACAGAAAGACAAGATGGACAGAGATGAGGCAGCACAGGACCGGGAGAGAGAAGTGAGGGGACCGCGGCCCAAACAAATGCACACCTGTGCACACATGTATGGTGGAGCGAAGCCTGTAACTGAATTGGGAAGGAAGAAAATGGCTGGATCATTCAGACTAAAGAAACAGTAACTGCTTTTGTGTGTGTGTGTGTGTGTGTGTGTGTGTGTGTGTGTATCATTGTATCCATGCATGTGTGCACCAGGGCTCATTTGTGTATGAGTGTTCATAGTGTGTATGTGCATGTGGATGTACATGTATATGCATACTAATATATGCATGTGTATGTGCACGTGTCCATATATATATATATATATATATATATACACACATTCTAATGTACGTGTGGGCGTGTGCATATTTATACATGTGTATGTACGTATATATGTGTACAGTAATGTATGCGTGCGTGCGCGTCTCACACACACAGTTCTGTGGTTATCAGGCGCTCGCACCTTTCCCGCTGCGCTCTAATCGCCCAGGCCTGGCTGGGCTGCTCGGGATTATAAATAATGCTGTTTGCCTCTCAATTAACTTTCCGATTTATTGCCTTCTGTCCGCGCCGGTTGTGTGGCATGATAATGCCTGGGAGTTAGTGGGCAGGGCTTCACTTTCTCTCCTGCCTCATTGGTCGTAGTGACTCGACTGCTGCCGTGACTGACAGGGGAGGAGAGGAGGGAAGCGCTGTGGGTGGTAATGGGAAAGGGGGATTTGTATGAGACGACTCGTAAAACAAGGACCTGTATCCGTTTCTTACATGATGAGGCTGAGGTTTCAGTCACATTTGAAGACTTCCTGTCCACATTAAGACAAAGTGATAGATCCACAGATGTTTTCTTACTTTTCCATCAACCTTTCTTTGCGTATAAATGAGATGCTCTTCTTCATTAATCACTACACTCTGCCCACCATATCCATATTACAGTCCAAATGATCATCAAAACATGACACCTTCTTCCTTTAAGCTACAGTTTTAGGATTGCTGGCTGATATTGTTAATAATATTGTATCATTATATGCATCATACATATATTTCAAAGTAGGTAGATTTTTATAAGGAAATTCTGTCAACAAGTATGTAAAAGAAACTTTTTTTATAAGTCGTTAATGAATTAATGAAAACCAGGTTTACAAAGTTCCGTCACTGCTGCTGTAACCCATTTCCTGGGATGTAGGGCAGTTGCAGGCCGGCCAATCAGTGCTTTCGGACTCTCTCTTCTCTCGGTCACCATGGTGATCATCGGCCAAGCACAAGGCAAACAACTGGCCCAGATGGGCCACACATACACTGCCATCAAACCCGCACACGCTCCAGGGCTACTCTGTGCAAAATTAAAAATAGGTCACCTTACCATTATTATTTTGTGAACACATCTGTAGCCTGCGGACCTTATTATATTTTAATGAGAAGCTACCCGGAATTTTTAAAATTCTTTCCCTGACAACAAAATGCAGAGAAATGGAGCAGAAATGAGAGGTCTGGAAGTAAAAGTTCTGCAGTGTTCCTTGTGGCTGTGAATTTAGCCTGCTCATTTCACATATTACAGCAACCTGCCGACTGAAATATTATGTTAATGGAAAATCCTGGGGGTTGGAGCAACATACTAGGGAGAGCGTTCATTTCATACCTCATGTGTTGAGTGCAGGGCTTTGAGGCTTTTGGGGTGGTGAAAGAGTTGTTTCATTACTGTCCTACGACAGGATGTGTAGGGCTTTGGAGTTGAAGACGCCATGGACCCAAGGCTGAAGATGGACTTCAGACTGTAGCCTTTCTCTGTGAGTGTCATTATCACGTTCCCTTAGCGTAGCCTCAACCTCATACCAGGGTATCAACATGCCTTTCTCATCTTCACTGAGAACAATACAAGGTCTCTTCTTCTTACTCTCAACCTTGTGCGTCATCAAGCACCGAGCATACAAGGAAATTAGTCTTACAAAATACCAATCAAACCACTAAGTACCCCTGTTATTGATGTGTGGTGCCCATGGCAATATTCATGTAACTTTTTTTCTCTGCTCCAATTCGTCACTCTTGTCCAGTACCTCTGTGCTCTGAAGTCGCTGGCCAACTCAAAAGTAACTCAGAGTATTGTAACACGCTGTATTATTACGCCTGTTCATGTCATGTGAAAGCAATGACACGGGTTGAGTACATTTTGCGCTTGTTGTGACCTTTAGCGAGCAACAAACCCAAAACTTATGCAACTAGTTTTATACCTTTCTTATATCATGACTACGAGTATAAGATTATGTTTATCATATAACTTAATTCTGAAACTTAATAGAAAACAAATGTATTTTCCATAAGCACCCATTATATGTTAGCATTGAGCTAATTCTATTGCTCTGCTAACTTAGTCAGTCACAGAGCTCTGGAACTAGCGGTGATTTGTAAATTCAGTCGACTGAGTAACTAGGTAATGTTCTCAGTTATGTGAATGGCACTTAGCTAGCTTGCTACTGCGCTGATCCATACCAATGTAACCAACAGTATACTTGGTATTCAGTTTGTCTAAATATTAACAGGTTGATGCACTGCAGAGCCTTTTTTCCCCATGCTCTCAGCCAATGAAATTTTCGTGAAAGTGACATGTACGTAGGGTAATATCAAAAATGTCACGAGTTGGGCTATGGGTAAAGTACAACAGTTATGTGAGAAATTGTAATATTACTTGCTACTTTCATTTTAAGGTGATCGGTAATTAGTAATATTCCTTGAAAGTAACCTCCCTAACACTAGATGAGAAGTGTGTGTCATAGAACATGCTGCAGTGGCTCATTCCAGAATATTCTGGCCAAAGTGGTGCAGTGGTGCATTAATCACTTTCTCCCGCATCTCACCTTTTTCAGGTTCTTCAGGTTTTCTTACAACGTAAACAAATGCATGGAGAACATCTCCATTACATCATTGAGCTGGTGTCATTTGTCACTGTGCCTACTGCTCTAGATTACTCGAAGCTCATCTTTCATTCAGGAGGAGATTCCCTGTGGGAAGTCATAGCAGAGTAGGAATTTTTTTTTTGAGTTTTTTTGGTTTCAACTGCATCAATTTTTGGCACATTTATGGGCATATGCCCTTTAAAAACCCTTAATGTGTCCTCCTGTTTCCTGAGTGGTCACATGTCTGGCGTGTGCTGCTGAGCCTCTCATGTGACAGTCTTTATTTCTCTCTTCTGAAGTTGCAGAGGCGGTCCCAGCTGCAGCTGCTCAGCGTGAATCACTTCTTCAGATGAGCGTCAAAAAAGTGCATTATTTTAGAGGATACATAAATGACACTATCCAAAGCTGTCAGAGCAACAGACGACAAACGCATTAAAAATAATAATAATTTAAAACAGCCGCCAACAGATAGCATGCGCATAAAATGTTTACCTGTCATATATTACAACTGCGAATATCTGTGAATAGATATCTGTGAATAGTCTTCGCATCTGGCAGTTTGAATCCTCTATAAATCGAAAAGACAAGCAGTAGCTTTTTTCTGACAAAGAAAGGCTGAGATGAAAATAAGTTTTCCCATACTAAATGGCCAAATGTATGTGGACAATTTACTGAAACCTCATTGACCTGCATGAGAAGCGAACATTGCGCAATACCAGCCATTTTAGTTGAATTTACAATGAACTGATCTGTACGGACAGATTTAAGCCATAGGACAGATTTTTAAATTCCATTTAAGGGTACGCATGGGTGTCAGTTTGTTTTGAAAAATGGGGGGGACGATAACTATCAGAATGAGTGCGTTTTGAGAAGTGGTGGGGACAATGACATTAATTAATGTTTTCACTTTTGGTGAAAAGCTACCATCACATGCATGAGCGTATTTTATGTTTTATGTCAATAATCGAGTTTCATTTCATATCAAGCGATTTTTTGGCGAATTTTAGAAAATTCACTTCAGAGGAAATGCGAATGACCTGCGTTTCCATCAACCAGCTTGGAGCAAATAAACTCCAATGTAAAAAACCCAAAACCAGTGAAGTTGGCACGTTTTGTAAAATCGTAAATAAAAACAGAATACAATGATTTGCAAATCCTTTTCAACCGATATTCAATTGAATACACTGCAAAGACAACTTACTTAATGTTCGAACAGGTAAACTTTGTAATTTTTTGCAAATATTAGCTCATTTGGAATTTGATGCCTGCAACATGTTTCAAAAAAGCTGGCACAAGTGGCAAAAAAGACTGAGAGAGTTGAGGAATGCTCATCAAACACTTATTTGGAACATCCCACAGGTGAACGGGCTAATTGGGAACAGGTGGGTGCCATGATTGGGTATAAAAGCAGCTTCCCTGAAATGCTCAGTCATTCACAAACAAGGATGGGCCGAGGGTCATCACTTGGTGAACAAATGCGTGAGCTGATTGTCGAACAGTTCAAAAACAACATTCCTCAAGAAATATAGGGATTTCATCATCTACGGTCCGTAATATCGTCAAAAGGTTCAGAGAATCTGGAGAAATCACTGCACGTATGCGACAAGGCCGAAAACCAACATTGAATGCCCGTGACCTTCGATCCCTCAGGCGGTACTGCATCAAAAACCGGCATCAGTGTGTAAAGGACATCACCACATGGGCTCAGAAACACTTCAGAAAACCACTGTCAGTAACTACAGTTGGTCGCTACATCTGCAAGTGCAAGTTAAAACTCTACAATGCAAAGCAAAAGCCATTTATGGACTGATAAGATGGACTGATGCAAAGTGGAAAAGTGTTCTGTGGTCTGACGAGTCCACATTTCAAATTGTTTTTGGAAACTGTTTACGTCGTGTCCTCCGGACCAAAGAGGAAAAGAACCATCCGGACTGTTATAGGCGCAAAAGCCAGCATCTGTGATGGTATGGGGGTGTATTAGTGTTCAAGGCATGGGCAACTTACACATGTATGATGGCACCATTAATGCTGAAAGGTTTTGGAGCAACATATGTTGCCATCCAAGCAACGTCTTTTTCATGGACGCCCCTGCTTATTTCAGCAAGACAATGCCAAGCCACATTCTGCACATGTTGCAACAGCATGGCTCCGTTGTAAAAGAGTGCGGGTACTAGACTGGCCTGCCTGTAGTCCAGACCTGTCTCCCATTGAAAATGTGTGGCGCATTATGAAGCGTAAAATACGACAACGGTGACCCCGGACTGTTGAACAACTTAAGCTGTACATCAAGCAAGAATGGGAAAGAGTTCCACCGGAGAGGCTTCAAAAATGGGTCTCCTCAGTTCCCAAACGTTTACTGAGTGTCGTTAAAAGGAAAGGCGATGTAACACATGGTTAAAAAGGCCCCAGTGCCAACTTTTTTGCAATGTGTTGCTGCCTTTAAATTCTAAGTTAATGATTATTTGCAAAAAAAAAAAAAAAAAGTGTCTCAGTTTGAACATTAAACATCTTGTCTTTGCAGTGTATTCAACTGAATATAAGTTGAAAAGGATTTGCAAATCATTGTATTCTGTTTTTATCTACAATTTACATAACTTGCCAACTTCCCTGGTTTTGGGTTTTGTAAAAGAATGTGGGTACAAGACTGGCCTGCCTGTAGTCCAGACCTGTCTCCCATTGAAAATGTGTGGCGCATTATGAAGCGTAAAATACGACAACGGAGACTCCAGACTGTTGAACAAATTAAGCTGTACATCTAGCAAGAATGGGAAAGAGTTCCACCTGAAAAGCTTCAAAAATTGGTCTCCTCAGTTCCCAAACGTTTACTGAGTGTCGTTAAAAGGAAAGGCGATGTAACACAGCGGTAAATAGGCCCCTGTGTCAACTTTTTTGCAATGTGTTGCTGCCTTTAAATTCTAAGTTAATGATGATTATTTGCAAAAAAAAAAAAAGTTTCTCAGTTTGAACATTAAACATCTTGTCTTTGCAGTGTATTCAATTGTATATAAGTTGAAAAGGATTTGCAAATCATTATATTCTGTTTTTATCTACGATTTACATAACGTGCCAACTTCACTGGTTTTGGTTTTTGTATTAAGCCAGGTTTTCCACAAGATAGCAATAAATCACTTGTAACCTGTAGGCCCTACAGTAGCCTACAACAGAAGAAGAGGAGGTCACAATTTGATTTAAAAAAGAAAGAAAAGAAAAAAAGCACATTAAAATAGTGCAATGGAAACCCGACTATCGTCATGTACTGAATTAGAAGATAAACCTAGTTTTTTTTTTTGTTTTTTTTTTTTTCAACCGCAAGGAATTCGATTGCAGGATTGATACCTGGAGGTTACATTTCATTCCATTGTTTAAATTAACTGTCGATAAAGCCAACACCAGCGATGGTGAATGATTACCAACAAAACTGATGAAGTAATTTGCAGAAATTGGCGTTTATCAACGAACGTAGCAGAAATGGCGCCAACCGAACACCGAAACGCCGGAGTAGTAGTAATGGGAACACATATCGGAGTTAACGAGCCCCGGTGTAGGAAAAGCTTAACGCGGTGTGGCATATCCCTAGTTTACGCAGTTTGTAGGAAAGGGGTAACAGTTAATATCCGGGTTCATTGGCTCTCGGGGGAGCCCCATCTTCCGATGGGCACCACTATTAAACCAGGTCACATGCACGTGCATAAATACAAGTGTGTAGCATCCCGGTGTTAGCGGTTAATACCACAGGTTATATTTCATAGAGGCACAAGCGACGGTCAAATTTCTGGGAAAAAACAAGAACGAAGTTGGTTATCAGCTGGAAAGAAATTCCATAGGCTATTCAATCAATATCAAATGAAATCATTACTTTTTCGGCTCACCTTGATGTTTGGGTACCAGCAGAGAAGCAGTCGGGTGTGTTGACTACATCCAGTCAAGAAAATGTAGGGTTTACCTGCAGTCCGCGGTAATAGCATTTAATAGCAACAGCCATGTTACAGATCAGATGACATATCAGGTTGCTAGGGCATGCGCAACTTTCTCCTCAAGCGCGATAATTGGATCACTTAAAACAACCGAAAACTTGCATTTTTGTGCAGCTACCTCACAAGAGCATTATTTCACATAAAGGCAGGATATGATAGTAACTTGAAAAAGCACAGGACGAGATGGACGAAAACTGCAATATTTGACAATATTTTATATATTTGAAACAATGCCACCATGTCCCCCAAATGGCCCAGCTGAACGCCGTTGGCATAAACCCCATAAAATGATAAATTTACTGCACAGATGGCCTTATTTCTGTCATATATCCTATATATGACAAGAAACGCCCGCGTTTGAACACCCTCGGCCTGATTTATGAAGTGTCCCGGAACAATTACACAATAACCAAAGAAGAATTCCACAGAACATACGTTTACAAATACGAAAATGCCCAAAGTCCCACAAAAATTTTGGAAAATTAAAATTGTTTTTCACTAATCTAGAGCCCCGCATATATATAATCGTTCCCCCAGGTATAAACCCCCTAGCTGAAATGCTTCATCAAAATCAGCCCACGACAAAGTTTTTTTTCAAAAATGCCATTTTCTCCCCAAAAAAATGGTCCGATCTGAAAAATTCTTTCCTGGCCTGGATTCTCTACATTACCGCAAATGTTTTGGCATGGCTTACTAGTTTATTGATGCTGACTTTAGAGGTGCACACGGACGGACAGACAGACAGACATACGACGAACTGATGACAATACCCTTCGGCCTGAAGTCGGGCCGAGGGTAAAAACGACTCTGGACTAAAACAAAAGTCACTTATAGGTGTACTTACCTATTTAAACGGCATTTGGCAAGCTTTGCGTAGAGCAAATTCCTCGACTTGTCTTGAAATTTATACAATAGCCATGAAAGTTATCATTATTTAGGTCAACCGCTAACTTAGCTTGATCTGTAACCAGCTGGCTGCATCGTTGCTTGAGGGAGAGTCGTCCGCGGTGCGGCAACTAGGCCCTACTGGTAAGAAAGCCGAATGAACTTAGTATTAGCAGCTTTGCTATCCTATGCTCCTGTTCTTTATTTTCTTTTCTTTATTGACTACTGCTTTATGTTTGAATGGAAGTTAGAAAATTTGCTGGTAAGTCTGATCTTCACATTTCGCGCTCGAATTTTCAGCTGTCACCCTGTTCACATGATCAAATCAAATCCAGACTTGACATTGGAATTAGTTATTGTTAGAAGGAAACCCATGATAGAGATAGACTTGGCTTTATGAGGGTTATATTTCACTGTTAATTTGACTGAAATAGACTGTATTCCTTCTGGTCATCTCGTGGACTGTTTATATAATTGCAGAGTTGGTTCGATAGAGGACGATGTTGAATAATAAAGAGTGACAATATTGATGCTAATTGCAGAGCATGAATGGTATCGAAATATCATCATTCTTATGTAGACGGAACACAAATAGGCTAACTGGCCGAATGGCGAGTTCCCGAATTAATATACTATTTCGGGAACTTGACCAAGATTTTGGGGGAAATTTTCCCGATCAAATAGCGCGCTATTCGTGTCTTCAAACAGCAAGAATAGCTGTCTAATTTGACATCGGGCTAATTTCACAACCGCAAAATAGCGCGCTAGTTTAAAACTTCGGTCTGATGAGAGCATGCCTATTGGCGACTCCGCTCATTCTTGTCTTCATCCCGGCAGTAACCTTGTTGCTGAAATTCTGAGTCTGTTCGGGTCTATATGCAACTGTGTTACTCTGGCTGAAGTTGTTACGATGTTGCGATATGCACGCAGCCAGTCCCGTTTCTATGCAGGCAGACTTATTAGCCTTTTGCGGTCTCTCCTATAAAATGATATGCATTGAATAGTTGAATAAAAAAAAAAAAAAAACACTGCGAGATAAAATGGGTCGGACAAAATGACTTCTGACTTTTGACTCCCCCCCCTAAACTGACGCCTATGAGGGTACGGCGTTTAATATTTGTTTTAACATTTAGATTTTGTAATTCTCTATTTACCCCTTCACCCCCTCCCTAACTGAAGGCTTCACTGAAACTAATTGGACTTGTGAGAAGGGGGTACAAAAATGGCAAGAATTTCCAAAATGTTGAGCAGAATTGCGTAAGAAATATACACTCAAATGAAGGTTTCAAGTCTGTCCTATCAGCCCATGGTGGCCATTTTATTCCAAATTTGTTTTTAAATAACAGATATGTCTTTTTTTCTATGTACAGTATGTCAATGAGGTTTACGTAACGTGTCCACATACTTTTGCCAACATAATGTAGAAGAGAACTCAGGTTAAGGGGCCTTATTTATAAAAATTTGCATGGATTTCATACCTAAATAGTACTTACAAACAGAAAAATAAAAATGACATTTTGTGGAAAATAACCTAATTTATATACCTATGGGTAAAATAAACTGCATGGAATTTTCATTTATTTCAACAGGATGGACTTGGAATTTATTCACATTGTGCATAATCTTAATAATTTCCCTTTTTTTAATGTCAAGTTTGTTTTTATAAATCAGAAATCTGCAAAGAAGGTGGTGTACGAATCTTTTTTTGTGCCTATGCACCGTTAATACATGAGGCCCCAGGCTCTTAATGAAGTCTGGAGCTCTTTCTTCAGCTCTCTGATTGATCTATAGTAATATTTTACAGGAGGGCCTTGTTGGGCTGGCGTGTGGGCCTGCTCAGGCGCTGTTTATCAGGGCTAAAGTTTCCGAGGAGCTGGGTTGGATAGAGCTCTGTGTGTAACGCTGCACAGCTCAGAGAGGGAACCGCACCACTGTTTACTCTGACTCTGTGTCTGTTTACACAGGTGCTGTTCGACGCCACGCTCTATAGAGGGCCAGCACCCACATAATCTACCGCAAATAAGCGCACTAATAACCACACTGTGAAAAGTTTTCTTCAGCAGCGAGAGTAGAGACTGTCCCTAACAACCACAGTTTTACAATGGAGTCTGGCTGCAAGAGTGTCATTGGACCTTTTCCTTTTCATATGACAAATTCATTAGTCTGTAAAACAGGGACTATTTCTCTTCGATATTAAGGGTCAAAAAATGATCCGAAACTCATCAATGTTCACATAAATAGTGTCTGTGTTCATGTACTTACTACTGCAAGGTTGTCTCCAAGCTGTACAGAAATCATTAATTCTGTGGATCTTTTTTTCCCGGCCAGTGAGAAAGGAAATGAGTTTTAATACAGGCGCTATTCTTGAATAACTTCATGTATATTAACCTTACAGTTCAGAAAACCGCTGCCGACAAATTCTGAAGCAAATCAAGGCCCATTTTCAGCTTCAGCTTCCTGTAAATAGCCATTCCAGCCATTAGGGTTTCCTTTCACTAATCCCGTAGATGGCATTTCTACAGAGAAACTGATTTAGTTATTACTTTCGTAATCTACATCGCAAGTGGTGGTTTTATAGCCATGTTAAATGCACTTACTGTAAGTGTCTTTGTTTGAAAAGCTTGTTAATTTCCCCAAATTACACACTGTAAATGTAAAATGGCTTTTGGCTTCAATACAGAGCGGTTGGATTTGGGCCTGGATGTCATCACGGAGGCTGTTGTTGATTCCTGCTGTATTTGGGCCTCTCGAAGAGGGAGAGATGTAGGTGAGAGGAGGTGGGGGAGGGGGGGTTGAGAGGACCCCTGAGACACAGCAGGTTAGGAGATGCAGTGGGAAAGGAGAGAGTGCTTTCGCCCTGTCGGTAGTTCACAGTAAATTCTCTGGCTGTTGGGAGGAACACTCCATGGTACTCCAATGAATTGGCAAGATTGAGCAGAGGACGGCATTCAGTGATGGGTTCGCTGAACGCAGGACTGAGTTACAGGATGGAACCGAAGAGACAAGACACACACACTCACACACGCTCACACACCCACGTACAGGCTCACTCAAAAAAAAAGATACACACAGGCACACACGCATACGCACACACATTCACATGCACTCTCTCTCTCTCACACACACGCACACACACGCACACGTGCGCGCACAAACACACACACACACACACACACACATATATTCACACAGATGCAAACAAACACACACACACACACTCATTCACACGCTCTCACACACACTCATTCACATGCACTCATGCTCACACACATGAAAACATACACACGTACTTATATTCACACGCACACACACAAATGTTAAAATGTGTGAATTCATCAATATATACAGAGTGTGGAGGACTATCCCTATAAAGAGTCAATATAATTACAGCTTGCACATTCTTTTAAAATGGAAAAGGGTGAGCTGAATTAAATCGCCACCTCACTCAACTTTTCTCCAATCCCTTCAGGCAGTTTTTATTTTGCTTTTTACCGTCATTATTTTCAATGTCCCTGTTGATATTAAAGAGCCGCGGATGACGGACAGCTGATAAACTTCATGATGGTGTCAACACTATTTCCATGGATATGAAAATTTGGGATCAGTCGTATGGCATCTGAATGCATATACAGATTGACGAATCTTTAATAATCTGCTGTGTAACGAATGTGTTTAGTGTGGAAATTCAGGTAACGCAAAGAACTGCACCCCAGTGCAGAACAGAGCAAACATCGACACGTCTCTCTGAATACTGCATCTCTGGCTTTACAGCTTACACAGGAGCCGTTTACTCGCAGCGACTCCAGCCTCTACGAGCATCAAAGGCATCAATGGCCAACTCAACCAGCTTTGAACTGCTTCACGTAACAGGACAGACTTCCCCTCTTTTAAAGCTACCCAATATTGTCCAGTTCAACTGGTATTGGCTTGTTTTCATTAAAGGTCCACTTCAGAGGTTTGTTTATTGCTGCAATATTGGACAGCCATCTTTGTGCGGAACTCGCAGTACCAGAAAAGAGCTTCAGCCAATTTTACAGACCAGTAAAATCCAGAGACTGCACGCGCTGACAGGTTGTCAACACAGTAAGCCCCAGGGATAGGTTCAGAGGTCGCGAGTGCGACAGATTCATAATCACTCTGTGCGTCACACTTTCTCATGCGCGCTGTCTCCTATCTTGCATAATCGGCGTCCTTATAGAACTCTATCCCACGACATGGATGCAAAGGGTGTAGAATAACTTTTTTCCCCTCACATTTCTATTAACATTACAATTTATGCTTCAGAAATTTTTACATTTGGGCTGCATCCGAATAGTTTAAAAATTGCGTCCTTTTGTCTAATTCCTAACCACTTTTCTTTAACCTCTGTGTAAAACATCATGAGGTAAAAGAAAGGTGTAAAGGGGATTCTTTTACAGCTTAGGAAGAGAACCGCGCTAATAAGAGAATCCGAATGCACTTACACTCGGCACAGTGATCACCCGGTTTGTGGCACCTTTCCTTTACATTTAAAGAATCCGAACACACTTATCATGGCTGCCACGTAAATACCTCCGGATCTTTTTCTAGGAGTTAGGAACTTTTCTAAGCAAAAAAAGACTATTCGGACAAATGAGTGTATATAGAACTGGAGAAGCTGTCGGAGAGAAAAGTTTAAGAAAACAATATGGCGTCCAGTGCACCGCACCTCTCAATTTCCCATTGACCATAATGGAAAAGTTCCTGTCATTGTTTTGTTATTTAACGAGCATACAATGGAATTTCCCTCATAAGTAGTACTGAAATACATATAAAAAAATGAATCGAGGTGCAATTTTGGTTGACACTTTGAGAACAAAGTTATAAGGAGTTCTTTTTAATCAACGATTAAGGCACTGGTTATTAAATATTAAATATTTTATAAAATGGACAAATTATTGCGCTAAGGAATTTTTGCACATATTATGCTGATAATATTAAAGACTTCAGCTTATCGGTGTAGGCAACACAATGGCCCCGTTTCCAGCCAGGTTGGACCACCAGTACCACGTGCAGGCAGAGGAAAGCAGAAATTTATCTGGAGGTTTAATATGCGGCTATGAACCTGGTGTAAGAAAGAGGGGTACAGGTTTATGGGGCACTGGAACTTTTTCTGGGAAAGGGGTGACCTGTTCAAGCCTGACAGGCTGCACCTGAACTGGAGGGGTACCTTTGCACTGGGCCAGCATATGCTGAGGGTAGCACAGGATTATTTAAACTGGGGATTTGGGGGGCAGGAAGGTAAGTGAGTGTTACACATCAGGAAATGCAGACTGCCCCGATGGAAGCTGACGGCGTTGCATGCACTATTGATGAAATACTTTTAAAGCAACAAAGCGTAGTGGGGGGCTTGAAGCAGCGGCCGCATGGGAAATCAAGGGGGAAGAGCATGAGTAATAACCAGAAATTTTTTTATTTAAATGCAAGAAGCATAAAAAATAAATTTCCAGAGCTTGAGGCCATTATGATTAGTGAGGGCTATGACAGGTGGGATTACAGAGACATGGCTTAGTGAAGAGGGTGGAGATGAATATAATATAGAAGGTTATAAGCTCTTTAGGAAGGATAGATGGAATAGGTGAGGAGGGGGCGTAGCAGTCTATGTGAACGAAAACATAAATGTACAGGAAATTCCCGAAATTGAACATTCCTTACCCTGTGAAGATATCTGTGTCAGGCTCATTGGCAAAAACGAAACAGGTTTAAACACTGGAGTATGTTATCGACCACCAGCTTTGGACAATACAGTCAATGAAATGCTTTTTAAGAGGATTACGCAAGCTTGTGGAGGTGGAGGGACCATTATTATGGGAGACTTATATTATTCTGGTATCGATTGGGAAATGGTGAAACGACAGGGTAGGGGGGAGGAAGAATTTTGAGATATTATAAATGATAATTCCTTGGTACAGTATGTTAATAAACCTACAAGAGAGAAGGTAATTTTAGACTAGTGCTCTGTAATGACCTAGATAGAATTAGCAATGTTAAGGTACTGGAGCCGCTTAGGACAAGTGATCACTCTGCTGTTAATTTTGATGTTTCATGGGAAGTTAAAAAGGTGTATTCAAAAACAAAAATTTTCAATTTTAGGCGAGCAAACTTTGACAGGATGCGCTCATATCTAAGTGAAATCTGTAAATGAGATGTGGGAAAGGTTTAAGGGGGTTTTTCTTGAATCACAATGCAAATTTATTCCAAAGGAGTCCAAAAGTAAGCTGAAAAAGCATAATCCTCAGTGGATGACCAAAAGTATTTGTAGGATTTTGAGGGAAAAAAGGAATCTTTATAAGATGTACATAAAGGATAACACTGAGAACACTAAGGCTGAATACTGTAAAATGTGGGCTGTGGTCAAACAAGAGCTGAGGAATGCTAGAAAACTGTATGAAAGATAGATTGCAGGTGGGAAAAAACAAACCTTAAGCGCTTCTATCAGTACTGCAGCAGAAAAAGGAAAGTCAAAGA
Source organism: Gymnothorax reevesii (assembly GCA_029721435.1). Taxonomy (NCBI): domain Eukaryota; kingdom Metazoa; phylum Chordata; class Actinopteri; order Anguilliformes; family Muraenidae; genus Gymnothorax; species Gymnothorax reevesii. The sequence goes on along the minus strand of CM056587.1, from coordinate 22,919,736 downwards.
GCAGGTAAAGTGCAAAAAGAATAAAAATGAATCGCTGCTATATGATAACAAGGATATTGTGGATGCCTTAAACAGTTACTTTGTTGAGAATTTTACCTCAGAGGGGGTCTTTATTCGGCCAGTGCTCAAGATTATTTAGCGGAAATTGAGGTAAGGGATAACAAAGTACTAGACAAGTTGTATAAACTAAAAGCAGATAAGGCAGCAGGTCCTGATAGCTTATATCATAGAGTGCTCAGGGAAGTTGGTGAGATCATCTTTAAGTCACTATTAGACAGTCTTTAGAAACTGGAGAAATACCAAATGATTGGAAACAGGGCAAGACAATAACAATATATAAGAAAGGGGACCGTACCGAGCCAGGAAACTGCAGGCCAGTCAGTTTAACTTGCATTGCCTGCAAAATATTGGACTCTATCATAAAAGATGAGCTGGACTTATTTCTTGAACGTAACAGTATCTTGAGGGATAGGCAATATGGTTTCCGTAAGAAAGGTCATGCCTGACAAACCATCTGGAATTTTTTCAAGAGGCCACTAAGACTTATGACCCGAGCAGAGTTTATGACATCATATACTTGGATTTTCAGAAAGCATTTGATACAGTCCCGGATAAGAGACTAATTTTTAAAATGAGCTCCATTGGAGTTACAGGAGGTATTCCGGAGTGGATTCAAAACTGGTTACAGGACAGAACAGACGGAGTGGTGGTCAGTGGTATCTCATCTGAGCTATGTATGGTGGGTAGTTGCGTCCCCCAGGGATTGGTGTTTGGACCCCTGCTGTTCCTCATCTACATTGAAGGGGACCTAACATGCTGATCCTTCTTTTAATACATATTAGTAATGTTATAATATTGGTTGTCCATGCTTAACCTCTGAAAAGTTTCTAAACATAAGATACAAGGATTTTGCTGTAGTCCAGGAACGTGATTTCGTGAGCGTGATTTCCTCTCTGAACAGCTCCTCCCGAGATGTTCACGAGATCTGGGCAAAACCTGACGTCAGGTTGTGCCGTCTAATTAGTACAGATTAAGCCAGAGCCAACCACTATTCTAGCAGACACTAACAACGGCAGATCATACTATACCTTAGTAACATCTGCACTTTTGGAAATACAAAAGAAGAACTGCCAATCATTTGAGGTGCAATTTTGTTAGTATCTCTCCCAAAGCTACAAGTCCGTTTACTTTTGGACGCGAAGAAAAACAAATCTTTCTTTTCCAAAAGACGATGCCACCAGAAATCAGTGGGTAGCTTTTTTTGTTTGCAGGCAGCAAGGGAACGTTAGCTGCTTGTGCTCAGCATTTCACCAAAGACAGCTGTGTCAATAAAGGATAATTCGACACAGGATAAGCGTTTCAGCTGCTTCTCAAACCTGAAGCAGCGGCATCGATCAAGCGCTCGGAGCCACAAGCTTTAAGTAACCATATAACAGTAAATAATAAAAGTGAACCTAACTTGTTATGGGTGGCTAACAGGACCGCTAGCAATAGTTAGCACTAACAACTGGCCTCAAACGCAGGCTTTGTAAAATATCTGAAGATAAAGCCTGTATCGGTCGCTACTGTCCGTGACTCTCAGACACAGAAGCTGGAAGTTGCTTTTACTGCATAAACCAACCTGACGTGATAGCCAGTTGATTGTGGCTGTAGCACAGCGACTAATGTAGCCAAGTTACTGTTGCTAATGTTTGTGCCCTAAATATGCAAGTGATATGCAGGGGATATTCTACAGAAGGTGTGTGAACATAAACCTCATTTGAAGCTAACTTTTAATACTTGTTTGTAATTTGGATGCTTGGCACAACTGTTCACAGTAACAGAACTTGCGGTCTGTAAAACCTGTATTGCAAGGGTTTGTCTCTGTGGTTATGACCACTTGGTTGCCAGCTACTGCATGTTAGTTTACGTGTTGTGTTAATTAACAATGCTCCAGGTTAAATTATATGCAGTAATTCTGATCGGTATGGTTGCGTTACTTCGGTAAGATCAATGTGGCAGTTTCATCATAACGTTACCCGATTGTAGCCACTACAGTTAGTGATCGCTTCACTTATCCATGACCGGGATCAGCCGATACATCATAAATGTCTGAGCTAGCTCTCTGGTGCTACCGTGAAAGCAATGCGAACCACAGAAGCTCTACCGGTTTACAAATGATTTCTCTGCACAACCTTGACATAATTTCATCCCCCTTTAAAAATTGTTGTGGCTAATAAGCAGCCGGAAAAGGCGGAAATTAAATAAGTAATTCTTTCCTGTAGAAGTGATCAGTTCGCTAGCTCCACATAAGCAACTTGTCCGCACTAACAGAACTTACGGTCTGCAAAACCTGTATTATGTTCATAACATAACCGAGCTCTCTCTAGCTGTTGTGTGCTATCCATAAGGCTGCTAACACACCAGACACAAAAGGGATTTTTTGCGCGACAGATTAGCTACATTCAAAGTCAATGCAAAGATGCGAATACAGGCGTTATAGGCGCGATAAGCAGCTTTCACACAGAAACAAATTTTTTGCGTGATAGATTACATTCAAAGTCATGATCGATTATCAGCTACTGCATGGTATTTTGCATGCTTTGCTAATTAAAAATGCACCTGGTTAACTTATATGCAGCAATTCTGATCGTATGCTTGTGTTACTTCGGTAAGCATCAATGTGACAGCTTCATCATATCGTTGCCTGATTGTAGCCACTACAGTTGAAGCTAACCAGCTGAAGATTTTACAAAGCTAGGGTGCGTTTTTGAGTGCTTGGGAAACGATCGCTTTACTTATGCATGGCTGGGGTCAGCCAAATACATCTCCAATGTCTGGGCAAGCTCTCTGATGCTACCGGTGAAAGCAATAGGGAAGCGCACAGGCTATAATGTGTCCGGTATAACAATTGATTTATTGCCATCGATTAAATATTAAATTCTTTCCTGTAGAGGTGATCGATTCGCTAGCTCCACATAAGCAACGGTTCACGCAGACGGAACTTATGGTCTGTAAAACCTGTATTATGTTCATGACATAACCGGAGCTCTATCTAGCTCTCGCGCATTTTCCATAACTCGCCTGTTCTCTGCGAGGAAAAGCTGGTCATTCGGAAGCAATAAGTAAACCATTACCACGAGCAATTTCTGAAAAGGCCGTTCAGCCTGGAGCTTTCACCCCTCCATCATATACCAGCGCAGAAGCTGCTCGTTTCTCCACACTAACAACACACCACGGTTATGTGCACAAACCAGCTGGTCCTAATACACACCGAAGCAGTCCATAAGCTGTTGGTCCACTTTTAGCTGCTCCTCGCTGTCCATGTTTCCCTCTAAACTCAGACCCACCGGATTTCTGTGGTCTCTGGTCTACACTTGGGTATGTCGACCCGTTCTACTAATGTGTCTGTATGTTGAGGATTCTAGCTTTCCCTGCATCCTAGCTAGTAGAAGAACCGCCGTACTCACCTGTAGCAAACTGTAGCCGATAGCAAAGTTGTGCTTGCGCTGCCAGATTTTCGCACCGCTTCCTCCATTTTCGCCGCTGCGTTTATTAGAACAAGTTCATTTCATTAGATCATGTATAGATCAAGATCGGGCGGCACGGTGGCACAGTGGTTAGCATTGCTGCCTCACAGCAAGAAGGTCGTGGGTTTGAATCTGGCCTGGGGCCTTTCTGTGTGGAGTTTGCATGTTCTCCCCGTGTTGCGTGGGTTTTCGCCGGGTACTCCGGTTTCCTCCCACAGTCCAAAGACATGCATATCAGGCTAATTGGAGACACCAAATTGCCCATAGGTATGAATGTGAGAGTGAATGGTGCGTGTGCCCTGCGATGGATTGGCAAGCTGTCCAGGGTGGGTCCCTGCCTTTGCCCGTAGTCAGCTGGGATAGGCTCCAGCTCGCCCCGTGACCCTAGTGAGGAATAAGCGGGTATAGAGGATGGATAGATCAAGATCAGGATTAGATCAAGTCTAACGTTAGGTTGGGGAATTCGCCCGCCACTTTGTTATCAGATGGCAGCCGAGTTTCTCTTTTCATTCTGGGGAGGTAAAAACTCGGAAAACTGCGTTCTGCAGCCTCTCCTGGACCAACTCCCTCTTCCCGCCCTCCACGGAGCAGGCCAGTCAAAAGAAAGTGGGCACACAGGGCGTGGCGGAAGAGCCACCAAACGCAATGAGGCTCAAGCAGAGACTACAATAAACTACAAATGGGGTTTTTTGAGGATGGCAGTATGAGCGAAATAAGTACCCTTTTTTAACTTTGCGTGATCAGGAGTACTCTAGGGGGGTCAAAAACCAAAATATAAACTTGGAAAAATAGCAAATTAGGTCCCCTGACCTTGATAGGAAAATTGAGAGCAGATTAGTTAAATGATACAGATGATACTAAATTGGGGGGTTTGGCAAATAGTTTAGAGTCCACTAAAGTGATTCAGGGTGATTTGGATGGAATCCAGAATTGGGCAGAATTGTGGCAAATGAAATTTAATGTAGCGAAATGTAAAGTTGTACATGTAGGTAATAAAAACATTAGACGGGATTACTTCATGGGAGATTTAAAACTGGAATGTGCTCCACATTCCTCCAAGAAAGATCTGGGAGTGATTGTTGACCAAACCCTCGCAGGCTCTAGCCATTGTGCCGTAGCAGTTAAAAAAGCCAATCGGATGCTGGGATACATTGCCAAAAGTGTTGAGTTCAAATCTAAGGAGGGGATGCTTCTTTTGTACAAAACATTCATCAGACTACATCTGGTGTATTGTGCACAGGTCTGGGGATCATACTTTAAGAAAGATATAGAGGCTCAAGAGAAAGTTCAGAGAAGAGCCACTAAGCTAATTCCAGGTATAAAAGATGAAAGCTATGAGAAGAGGCTGAAGATCCTTAATCTCTTTAGTCTTAGGAAAAGGAGACTAAGGGGTGATTTGATTGAGGTCTTTAAATATGTTAAAGGGATTAACAAAGTGAAATATGTAGGATTCCTTCGACCAAGTGTTGTGAGTGGATCTTAGGGTCACAAATGGAAGTTGATCAAAGGTAAATTTCGCACTGATATTCAGAAATATTTTTTCACCCAAAGAGTAATTTCAATGTGGAATAGCTTGCCTGACCATATTGTTGAGTCCGAGATCTTGGGGGTTTTCAAGAGCAGGCTTGACTTAAAGGTAGATACAATTGTGTCATTGAGTATCTGAAAAGATATATTCACAATAGTATAAAGAAACTGGCGAGCGCAGTTGGGCTGAACAGCCTGTTCTCGCCATTCATGTTATGTTATGTTATGTTGTTATGAAAATCAGTCCAATACAGTAAAGAGAATTTTGCTCATTTTCTCTACCGCGCATTCATTATCTCAATCTTCCTGCAACCTTTAATAAAAGACAATGGATTGAAAATGTTGGGGACAGTGATAATGTTCGCTAAGCACAATGGCTGCACTGCGTTCGCGCATTTGGCCAGCTCATGTTAGCTAATTGAGGCTCCATTAGTGCTTCAAGCAGACATAAGATATCGTACAGGCTATAGCTCAATGCAAAGCAAACATTAACGTTAGCTGGCTGGCTACTCAGCATCTAACCTTAATGCTCATTTACATTTTTGAGCGATATATTGAAAATATTGATCAATGTTCTCATGACGTTAGCTAAGTGGCATGTGTGTCTATCAAGCATTATTGGAGCGAGCAGTGCGATGCATTGGCATTTTCATCACAAACGATCAACGGCGAGTAGCAGGCAATGTTAGAAGCAGATCGGACTCATTCTGAAATGGGTATTGCTGCGGAGAGACAGGTTTAGCTGTCCTAGCTAGCAAGCTAATATGGTGGGAGTGTTTGTAATCATGCTAGCTAGCTAATGGCCAACGCATGGATTTGATCAATTTTGATATTATAACAGTTTCAAAGGCTTACTGGCATGTTCACCAAGCGATGGCAAGCATGGCTGAATTCAATGATAACCAGCATGCCAGATGATACTTCAAACAATGACCTTTAACAGAATCAATATTTATCCGCTCAATACCCACAACGGAACACATAAACCAATGCCAGCTAGCTAGAGAACAGAGCAGACATGTTCACAATTCACCCATCCACATTACGTGATGTCGCAAATTAAATCCGTGAAGTGCTTCGTCGTCAGTACTCAATGCAACCAACCAGCCCCTCAAACATTGAGTGCGATGAGTAAAACACACCCAATAATTTTATCCTCGAATAGTGTCAAAAATAACCTATTGACTCTTATTCTTACATGCATTGGAGTCATATGTCTGTGTTGTAAATACGGCACTAGACCCCTTAATTTTAAAGAAAATGGCTCGGATTTCTCCATTATAGTCTATGGCAGGGGTCCCCAATCTTTCCCAGAAAGGGCCGGTGTGGGTGCAGGCTTTCATTGCTACCAAGCAATTACACACATGATACTACTAATCAACCTCTGGACTCTTTGCTAATAAGCTTGATTAGTAGCATCAGGTGTGTAGCTGCTTAGCTGCAATAAAAGCCTGCATCCACACCGGCCATTTCTGGGAAAGATTGGGGACTCCTGGTCTATGGGAAATTGATAAGTGCGGTGCACTTGACGCCATTTTGGTTTCTTCAACCGCGCTCATAGAAGAAAGCGGCGGCAGCCTCTCTAGTTCTGTATACACTCATTATTCGGACGCAGCCTTGTTCTCAGTTGGCGTTGCCGTCATTTCAATGAAAGGAACTCCCCTCTCTGTCCAATTGACCCATTTACAGCCGACGTCATCAGAAAGATGCGTGCGCTTCTTGGCAACGGAAGTAGCGGTCTCCCCAATTCAGTCTGATGAGTTATGAATCTGCAAACATTGAATTAGATATTTTGCCAGCACCGAAATGTCTGGTTGTTGCGTGTACGGCTGTCAGAATTGATATTTCATTGGTGGACTCAAGTTTTACTGGAATCCGAGAGGATCATATCCGTATAACGCCCACTGGCTGCAAGCGAAGCATCAAGTCAAACTCCGAACGTTGCCTTGATGCTTTTATACGCCCACTGAAAGCGTCAGCCGCATCAACATTGACAGCTGTCAACAAGACCGAGAAGCCATGGGTGTGACTCTCAAAATATTCAACCAGATAACGTTTAATTTTGAAAACACCTAACTGATAACTTAAATGCGCTCAAAATAACGGATTTCCTCTCAAAACTGCGACTTGGTTGAAAAGCAAGTATATCGGCTATGCCCCCGCATAGCTTGAAAAGCTATCCGCCATCCTTCTATTGCCAAGCTTTGAGCGCAGCCTGTTTTGTTTGCAAACAGTAAATGGGTGTATAAGACGGCAAGAAATCCACATTCATTGCTGCTCTATCCATTAGAAAGCAATGTTCCACACTAACGGCTTACAGGTTGCAAAATGTGCGCCAAGTCTACCACTAGATGGCACCGACATATCAGTGTAAAACGTGAACCTCTAAACACCGCACCTGGGCTAAAAATGCATTCGTAATCTCAAATGGTCAAGAGTCGCAACATGCAGTGAGCCGCCAATTATACGTATGAAACTAAAACTAAGAGATGTCCAGGCCCTGCTCACAAAGATACACCTGCGGCATGTATTCCGCATTTCAGCAATCTTCTTGGCACGCAGCAATTCGTATACAGCTTGAGTGGTCAGGCATACCGCGATATCGCGTCTCAGGAAACCACTAGGATCCGCCCCCCTCCCAGAAAGTTTCAAGCAAGAAGAAGAAAAGAAAAAAACTTGCCGCGGGGCTCTGCTAGCTAAGTGGTCGTATGTCGCCACACAGTTAAGGGTTAGTAACCGCTGCAATTCACCTTAGGGAGAGCAGAGTCAAAAGACTTAGTTTGTACTTCCGCGGCCTTTTGTTTCAGTGTGCATGCGTACTTAAAAATTAGTCGTTTCAAAAACAGTGTAGCTTATTCAATGGAGGTTGGTTAATGGCACTTGTAAATCATAAAACAGGAACTGGTTAGTCTGCAGGTTAACATCATTACATCCACCGTCATTACATCATGGCTGCATTGATCTCTTTAGCTGGTTGTGCAGGGTGTGTGTAGTTGGAGGGATTCTTGGTTAATGACAGACTTAAACTCATGTGCAACCTCGAGCAACAGGTCTGGCTGTGCACAAACCCATGGCTTAGAAAATATTTAGATTAACCAGTTGACCAAATGCAAATTTTTTTCCAGAGCCACGATTGGCTGAAAATGGTTTATTTATGAGTTTGTGCTCTGTCTGCGCTGCAGTCTTCAGCAGGGTTGAATAATGCAAAGGTTCTCATTGATTTTTTTTTCCTGCTTTTGGCGGCAAGTGTTGTCCTTGAACTGCCGTTTCTGCATGGCCATGCATTTACGATTCGATATGTACGGTTCAGTGCGCAAAAAAAATCACTCTTTCCTCTGATGCTGCGATGTGTTCCACAGATATTTTTGTGAATGCTTTGATGAAAAATGGCTCTTAAAATGCCTCGTTGAAGACGCGAACAAAAACTCCCTCTGGAGGAACCGCTATTTCACGGCAAAGCAATCAGAGTATTTGCCATTTGCCCATTAAACATGCACTGCTCACCTCGCTTCGCTTAAACCGGGTCTATGAATAAAATGTCGTCCATGTGCAGGGACTACAGGGAGACTATTGTGCTGCAGAATTCTCAGCCAACAGAAAAAAAAAACAATGATCAGTCACAAAAACAGCACGCTATAGTTTAAAATTTACTTAAAACTGGGGTCTATAATATATTTAAAATGAGTTAAATGAGGTGTGAGAATGTCAGCTGATTGGCAAGTTAACCACAAAAAGCAGGGCTCAGAAGATTTTGATGGGGAAAAGAGTAGTAAAGTGGATTTGAAGCTAGGTGCCTTCAGCCAACATTTTTATGCTACGATGATGTCAAAATGGAGGTCTCTGTGATGAATCTTCTCCATTATACCATGGGGAGAGGTCGAAAGTCCTATGGTAAGAAAATTAAAGTCCTGTTCTATACTTTTTTGCCCATGAATATAGTCAGATGATCTCATAATTAGTTCTGTCTCCTGGCATGAGAACTGTCCTATTTACCAAAGTAAGTACCAAGTAAGGGGGACATAATCCTAGGTCGGACTTTTTCTGAATCTGCATTTTCTATCTCTGTCCCTGGGTCATTTAGGCATTAAGCCAGCATTTTTGCCGAAAAGGAGTCGCACAATTTTCTTTAAACAAAAACAGATGGACCCAAGCTGATATAAATGATCTCGGTCTGGGGTACAATGGCATTGCCCAGCATAGGAATTGAGCACATCTCCTAAATTAATGGACTCTGGACCACGCTACTCTCCTACCACCCAAATACCATACCTCCCTGAAGCTTATAGCATAGTGTGGTACATCAGTGTTTATGTGGATGTGTTTTTTCCTTCCGGGATGGCATGGTGTCATCCACACCCCTCCAATGCACATCATCCACATCTTCCAATGCACATCATCCATGACCCTCCAAAGCCATCATCCACACCCCTCCAATCTCGATCATCCACACCCCACCAATACACATTATCCACACCTCTCCAATGCCCATCATCCACACCCCTCCAATGTCCATCATCCACCCCCTTCCAATGCACATCATCCACACCTCTCCAATACACATTATCCACATACCTCCAATGCCGATCATCCAAACCCCACCAATACACATTATCCGCACCCCTCCAATGCACATCATCCACACCCCTCCAATGCCCATCATCCAAACCTTTCCAATGTCCATCATCCACACCCTACCAGTGAACATCATCCGCACCTCTCAAATGCACATCATCCACATTTATCTAATGCCCATCATCCACACCTCTCCAATGCCCATCATCCACACCCCTAAAATGCCGATCATCCACACCCCACCAATAGACATTATCCACACCTCTCCAATGTCCATCATCCACACCCTACCAATGAACATCATCCGCACTCCTCCAATGCACATCATCCACACCTCTCCAATACACATTATCCACACCCCTCCAATGCCCATCATCCACATTCCTCCAATGCCCATCATCCACATTCCTCCAATGCCCATCATCTAAACCTTTCCAATGTCCATCATCCACACCCTACCAGTGAACATCATCCGCACCTCTCAAATGCACATCATCCACATTTATCTAATGCCCATCATCCACACCTCTCCAATGCCCATCATCCACACCCTACCAATGAACATCATTTGCACCTCTCCAATGCACATCATCCACATTTATCCAATGCCCATCATCCACACCCCTAAAATGCCGATCATCCACACCCCACCAATAGACATTATCCACACCTCTCCAATGTCCATCATCCACACCTTTCCAATGTCCATCATCCACCCCCTACCAATGAACATCATCCGCACTCCTCCAATGCACATCATCCACACCTCTCCAATGCACATTATCCACACCCCTCCAATGCCCATCATCTACACCCCTCAATGCCCATCATCCAGACCCCTCAATGCCCATCATCCACAGCTCCCCAATGTCCATCATCCACACCCTACCAATGAACATCATCCGCACCTCTCCAATGCACTTCATCCACACTCCTCCAATGCCCATCATCCACACCCCTCCAATGACCATCATCCACACCCCTCCAATGACCATCATCCACACCCCTCCAATGACCATCATCCACACCCCTCCAATGCACATCATCCACACCCCTCCAATGCACATCATTCACACCTCTCCAATGCCCATCATCCACACCCCTCCAATGCCGATCATCCACACCCCACGAATACACATTATCCACACTCTACCAATGAACATCATCCACACCCCTCTAATGCACATTATCCACACCCCTCCAATGACCATCATCCACACCTCTCCAATGCACATCATCCACACCCCTCCAATGCCCATAATCCACATCGCTCCAATGCCCATAATCCACACCCCTCCAATGACCATCATCAACACCCCTCCAATGCCCATCATCCACACCCCTCCAATGCACATCATCCACACTCCTAAAATGCAAATCATCCACATTCCACCAATGCCCATCATCCGCAACTCTCCAATGCAATTCATCCACATTCCACCAATGCCCATCATCCGCAACTCTCCAATGCAATTCATCCGCACTCCTCCAATGCACATCATCTACACCTCTCCAATGCCCATCATCCGCACCCCTCCAATGGCCATCATCCACACTTCTAAAATGCTTATTTTATACTGTTCTATCCTCCTGGGTCAAAAAGAGGTGAGACTGACAGCCAACATATCTTATTCATCCAATTATTTCCCCGCCTCTCAAATCTGTGCTCACTCATTATTTGTGCATCAATTCTGTTAGGTTAACCACAAAGCCTTAAACTGAATTACACTTGGGCCCCCATTGGATTGAGGGTAATTGGCCTTGACATCATTAGGGAAGGGTTTGATCCAGCTGGATTGGCTGCTGCCAGCGTGGGCTTTGGGGAAAACGCACATACACTCTTCCACCCTCCTACTGCATGTACAGTGTGAAGTTGCATCGCTGGGCTGACAAACATTGCAACCCCACATGTGGAATTCCATTATAGGAAAGAAATCAACAGTGAAAATTCATAAGAAGGACATGTTTCGGTAAGCGTATCCAGAACCAGGCAGAACTGGGTGTTGGGGTTAGATGAAGCCGAAAGGTCTCATTTGAAGGAACTCTCTCCAGTTACATTCCTCCATAACACTCAAAATACGACTTTTTAGTTTATACAAGTGTAGGAAAGAGTCGCAATTCATAAGATAGATGGGTGTCAATAATTTCAGTGTCTTTTGGTTAAATGCATACTCAGGAAAAAATAAAGTATTGTATTAGAGTAAAATGATATACTACCCCAAATTATTGATGATCCAAAATATTTATCCTTCAGCATAATGATGTATATATATGTATGTATATCTAAAATGTGCCAACATAATAGTAGGGCTTGAATAAAATGTACATGGGTGACATCATGCTAGGGGCTAAATTTAGGACAGCTTGGAAAGGAGAGTGCTTTCTACAAAAATTGTCCCTATCCTGTCTCACATTGTGCTCCCACCTGAATTATGACATTGGTCACTGTCGAATGTCATTCATTTACGAGAAGCTGTGACAGCTTGGAATCAAGAAGTCAAAGCAATTACGCAATTGACTAAATGCCTGAAAATGGTTTCATCGCGCATAGTTCTCTCCCCACATCACACCACTGAGAGGAATGCGGCAAACATCTCACCATTCAAGTGCACATACTTGTAATTGTTTTCATCTGACGAAGCTCCTGATTCTGAGGTGCATACAGCGGATGTACTCCAGTAAAACACGCAAGCATGAATAAAAACCTATGAGGGAAGAACAATGCATAAGACTAATCTGCTGTTACCAAAGTTGGTAATGAATTCAAATCATGCTGTGCTGTCGCAGTTCACTGGCCCATCAGGTGCACCACTTGGATCTCAGCACAAAATATCTTCCGTTACATAAAAGGAGCAAATTATATTCCTCATCATTTGTGGGGTACAAAGATGAAACCCCAATATTTCAGGGATCTGATGGTATGATGCCCTGTCTCTCATGTGGCATCATTTATATTTACACTCCTTTTCAATTACCACTATACACTGTGGAACAGTCTGAAAACACGGTCCACTGTGAACACCAACAGCCTTCATGGTTTTTGCTGCAGTCACTCAGTCCAGGGCCCCAAGGCACTCAAGTGGTTTCCCACTTGTATGTTGGCATTACTGGTTTAAATATTTTTTTTAATCAACAGCAATACGCACATTGAGGATATGAAACCATTTGGTTAAAAGACTATTAGATTTGCTATTACACTGAGCAAGTAAAATGTCTGTTGAATGAGCCCACTGCTGTGCTTACTATATACTACAAAAAGTAAGGAACATGCATTGTGGGCAAGCCGGCCATGACTGCGCCCTTAAAATTTCAAGGTATTACAAAAATGTCCCTATCCCCTAATCCTCAAGGGGTAGTCGCATAAGGAATGAACCATTTAGCATTCTGGTGTGAACACAGGGATAACATTTGCCTTGCTTTTTATAACTGCTTTGTGTGGTAGGAAATATTTGTCTGACCACTCCATGTGTTTTAGGGTTTCATTTAACATTGAGGGCTTCTATTTACCTACAGGGCTAGAAAAATACTTCACACGATGCCTATGTGGGTGTTATTTGTTGTCTGGCAATATGACTAATTTATTTTACTCAGGAATAAAGTGCCAGGTGGGAGGTATGCTGCTGATGCCAGTTTCTATTTAACTTTAAGCTGGCATTGCCTTTGGTTCATCCCGCAAGATAATACCTTTCGTTTTGAAAAATGTGTCCATTTACAATAACAAACTGTATCTTCATCCATGAACTCAGAACTGATAGCTCTATCACAGTTAACCATCCTGTTTCTATGGATCACTAGATTAATTCCTTTCCACAAAACACAATACAATATTGATAATAACTCTGGTGTCACAATTTTATGTTTTTAAGTCCCTCGATACAATTGGCACGTTACAGGAGAGTCATTGAAAAACTGCAGGAGTACTATTGTTATAGTTGACGTTCGACAGCAAAGTTAGCGATAGCCTCACAGTAAACAGAGCCATGAACAGGCCAGAAATTAGAGACAGACCTCAAAAAGGTTTTGTCTGGTTAATTTCAGAGTGAATAAGGAATAATTTTTCAATTCTTGCTCAAATGCACTTTTTGAATTAGATAAACGTGATGAATAATCGCACCTTAGCCACTGGGCCAAGTGAATAGGGTTTGCAAAAGAAATACCATGAGTTATCTTTTTAAAATGCAGTTTCACTGGCATCACTGATTTGCAAAGCCAGTAATTATTTGTTGTATTCTGTGAGCAAACTCTTAGGAAACAGATCCACGGCCTAAACCGTTAATACGCAGCACATCACAGACAGTAGAGTCTGTTGCTGCTGTGATTGCTGGTTACAGTACCTATGACAACAGTGACAACAGAAACAGTCACTGAGTAGATGAGAAGAAAGCAGAACGGTTAGTGTTGAGATCTTTGTATTACAAAGAGAATTAGCCATCTATCTCAACACAGAACACATCACGTTAACCAACGAACCAACTAAATAGCAGAAATGTAGATAAACACATTACTGCATTTTAGCCCTACCCTGCTAACTCATATACCACAAATGCACAAATAAGGTGCGAGTACCCATTCTTTGCCATGTGCAACCTCATTCCACATTGTTTCCAACTATGAAATGTACATCATGTAGTGAAGATGCACTATGCAGCCAAAAGTGACACTTCACTGAAACCTCAGTGGCATAGCTACAGCGACTTGTCAAAAGAATTTTTTTTAATTCTAAATACCAGGCATTTTAATTGAATTTGGAATTATGGCCTGATAGGATAGTGTGGTCTGACTGGACAGGTACTGTAATTCAAATCTGTTTTACCCCAAGGATTTGGTGGCACATTGTATACCCCATCACTCCATCCATTACTGAGGGCTGCATTGAAACTAAATGGAGTTGTGGAGGAGGTTGGGGGGCCACGTGCAACAAGGTCGACAATTGACAAATCAGAAGCTGAATACTATGGAGATACCCTCAAATGGAACTTGAGAGTCTGTTCCATTAGTCCATACTAACCGATTTATTCTCGATTCAATTAAAACGTCAGATATTGAGAATTTCAAAATGCTTGATGTCTATGTACGTATATTTGGTTTCAGTGAAATGTGGACACGCTTCTGGTTATATAGCGTATCAGTATGCTGACAAAATGGTTTGACCCACAATAATGCACAAAGAACCTAACTGAAATAAATTAGGCCAGGTTTATATTGTATAGGGCTGAATGAAGGCAGATGTTTGTCCCAGCAGAAAGCTCCAGCACGGTCCTCTGTTTTAGTTCTGCCCCAGCAGTTACCATAGCAGACCTAGTGACAATAGTTTGTTCTGCACTGCAAAGGCATATTGTTCCAGTCCCGATTAGCACCCACCATCTAACGGACTGACCTGACTACCGACTGTTGGTATATCGCTGGAGTGTTGCTGTACGCAAGATTTTAAAATAAAATTAATTAATAAAAGACAAAACCCATCCAGTCCCATTACAGAAGAAAAAAAAAAAAAAAAAAAATATATATATATATATATATATATATATATATATATATATATATATATATATATAGCACCCTCCCTAATTATTGGCACCCCTGGTTAAGATGTGTCCTTAAGCTTCTAATAAATTCAGTTTTTTTCTAAATAATATAGGACCACAATGAAAAAAAGAGGAAAATCCAATATTTAATTCAAGTGCATTTATTCAGTGGGAAAAAAAACCCACATTAAGAAATAATTATTTTACATCAAATCTTGTGGGGCACAATTATTAGCACCCCTGATGTTAATACTCTCTACAACCCCCTTTTGCCAACAAAACAGCACCTAATCTTCTCCTATAATGTTTCACAAGATGGGATAATACAGAAAGAGGGATCTTTGACCATTTCTCTTTGCGCAATCTCTCTAAATCATCTAGCGACCTGGATCTCCTCCTCTGCACTCTTCTCTTCAGCTCACTCCACAGCTTTTCAATGGGGTTGAAGTCTGGGGACTGAGATGGCCATGGGAGGAGCTTGATTCTGTGTCTAATGAACCATTTCTGTGTAGATTTGGCCACATTTTTAGGGTCATTATCTTGCTGAAAGACCCAGCGACGACCCATCTTCAGCTTTCGGGTAGAGACCACCAGATTTTGATTTAAAATGTCCTGGTATTTCAAAGCGTTCATGATGCCATGCACCCTAACAAGGTTACCAGGGCCTCTGGAAGAGAAACAGGCCCACAGCATCACCAATCCTCCCCCATACTTCACAGTGGGCATGAGGTGCTTTTCTGCATACTCATCTTTTGTGTTCCGCCTGACCCACTTAGAGCTTTTTGGCAACACACACTCTATCTTGGTCTCATCTGACCAAAGCACACGGTCCCAGTTTAAGTCCCAGTACCACTTAGCGAACTCCAGACGTTTGCATTTATGATTGTGACTTAGACAAGGTTTTTTCCGTGCATGCCTCCCAAACAGCTTGTTGGCATGTAGATAGCGTCTGATGGCTGTTTTAAAGACTTTGTGATCCCAAGATGCTACAATTTGTCGCAATTCTTTGACAGTGAGCTTTGGAGAACTTTTTATTTCTCTTACCATCCCCCTCACTGTGCGCGGTGGCAAAATAACCTTGCGTCCTCATGCAGGCTTGTTAACCACTGTTCCAGTTGTTTTAAATTTCTTAATGATTACTCTGACAGTAGTCATGGGCAGGTGCAGGCGAGTGGCTATTTTCTTGTGGCCATTGAATGAACTGTGAAGGTCGAAACAAATCTGCCTTACTTGAATGGTGTGTTCCTTTGTGTTTCCCATTTTGAAGAGTGGATAAGTGAAATGGCCTCTGTGTCCCGTCATATTTATACCCCAGGGAAACAGGAAGTGATGATTTACTAATTAAATGTTCCTGCACACTCTGATCAACTTTGTAAACTACTGTGGAAATGACAGAAATACTTCAATTACATTTAATTCCTATGAATTGTTAGGGGTGCCAATAATTGTGGAACAGGTGATTTTATGAAAAATAATTATTTCTTAGTCAGGGATTTATTTTCCCTTAAAATTCACTATAGTTGAAGGTTAAATTTTTCCACAATTTTTAGTGCGAGAGTATGCTGCAATAAAAATTGAATTTATTTTAAGGCTTTTAACACATCTTCACCTGGGGTGCCAATAATTATGGAGGCCGCTGTATATATATGGTCATTTGTCTGCGTTTGTCTGTCTGTCTTGGAATATCCAGTCAAACACAGTTCTTGCCTCGAGAAATAATTTAATTTAGAGTGTAATTGCTGATATGGTGCTGTTTGGTGTACACAGAACACGCGACTTCAGTCAGAACACAAGGGGCAAGATGGTTATTTGTGCCAATATCATCTCAGATCTCTAACCTCTGATCTGAATCTAAGTGAATGAGCACACTTTATGGGGTCTGTGTCAATCACAGAATATTCACTTTTACATGCGCAGGCCTTCCACTGCTGCCCATTTCTACATACAGTAGCCTGGACATGGTGGGTAAACTTGCAGTTTCATGTTCCTGTGAATTAAACAAAAAAAAAAGCAAAGATACAGCTACCTGACCCAGTGCTGTGACCAGTATCAGATGATGAATGTTAAGCCATAAGCCATACTTCCATATTCAACCATCGTGCATGTCAGAAATTAAGCAGCCCAATGCTTTGGGGGTGTAGAATAAAATATTCTGAAGTGGTATGCACTTACTGGGTTGCTTCCATCGCAGTTTCAGTGAGCTTTTCTTTGTAAGGCAGCATTGTTAGGATGCTGATAATGAGATAGTGGTAGTATCGGTGTGGTGTAGCAAAACTCCAGAACTGGGAGGCTGCAAAGTGACCCTCATTCAGATCTTTCACTGGTTTCTTTCCTCTCAGCGAATTCACCAAATTAAGAATGTTAATGGGCCAGAGAGGCTTCACACCTAACCCTCAGGTAAAGGGAGGGCGGAAAACCAGCCGTTCTCAGCCCTTGAGAGCCTGTGATCTGAGGAACAGGGCTGTGAGATTAAACTTACTGGCACTGATGGAAAATTCCAGGCCACAGAAGAAAATAATTGAACGCTTACTTTCTGACACATAGATTTTTCACCGCTAAGAGCACCAATCAAAAATATGCCCACAAGTTTAAAGTAAATGAAAGTAAACAGGTAAGAAAAAGGACTAATATTTCAGAAAGGAGAATCTTAAAATTTCTAAATCCTACATTCATTAAAACACACACACACACACACACACACACACACACGAAATGGACAGTCATATAGTCCTGGAATTTCATTCCAGCATCACTGTAGAAGATCCCATAGATGCACTGTTCCTGTTAGGTAGTTCTTCTTGACCTTTCTGATAAATTTGTCATAGCCAATGTTGATTTTTTTTCATGTTGGACAATGTGGGGGGGGGGGGGGGGGGGGGGTGTTCACTAATATGGAGTTTCTATAATTTAAATAATTTGCCGTATAAGGTTATTTACAGATATCAAATTCATTGAAAACACAGAAGAGTGCATTCAATCCTTTGACTAAACCTGGTATTGTATAAAATACCAAACACTGAGTATGGTGTAAAAAAAAAAAAAGTGTGATGACTCCCAAAGGAGTGCAGTGCCCCTTTTTCATTTAGTTGTTCACGTGTAACTTTATTTTTGGCCTGATAATCTAACATTTGAGGCATAACTCAAAACTCTGCTTCAAAATTTGTTGGCGCAGTGTCTGTGCAGGGTTACTCCAGGTTTCAATGAACTTGATGGATGGTAGAGCCTTTATTGTCTGGTCATCTGATGATCAAATTTGTTGGTCTTGCCTCCCATCCTGAGCCAGTCAGACAAGGGTGGGCTTAATGAACATTACTATTCCTAGAGTGCCAGCCTGTTTGACGATGGAAGCTTTTTTCAAGCAAACAGCATCACTAGTTTGCTATATAACAATATAGGCCCAAGCATAATAAGAGATACCTGAACAATTCTGTGTAAAATTTGCAAAACACCTAAACTAAATCCAACTAATTCTACAAAATAAAGAATTTTAGCAAAGTCATTCGGTGCATATACATATTATGCTAAGAATGAGTAAAGTTAAACGTTTTCTTGATTTCACTTCCATAACTAATTTGGGAATAATATATATATAGTCCATTAGAGTCCTGGCTTTGTTCTTACCTTCTGCAGTACACTAGTTCTTAATGTGGTAATTAATGTGAAAATGCGAGCAAGCCGAAACTCATTTACAGACAAGTAAGATGCAAAAGAACCCCCACCCAGACCAACCACACCAACTCGCTCTGGAGAAATAGAAAATGGAAGGCTTCCCATTAAAGGATAACGCCTCCTGGCACAAAGTCAAGTATATGGCTGGTAGAAAATTCTCAGCCCCAGCAACCCACATAAATCTGATTGGTCGAGAGCGGACATGCAGTTATGGTCTGATGCTTGCTCATGAATATTCAAAACCTTCCTCCTCCAAGGGACTTCCGTCTCTAGCACTGCTGCTGACGGAAAATCGCCTGCGCTAACCTCTACCTTTCATGCTACAAAGCGAAATCCGCTGTCAGTATCGAACCCGTGAGTATATTTATTAAACTTTGAATGCATTAAAAAGACTATCCAGTCCTGCTTGTGTATTTGACCGGCTAACAAATCACTTGTACTCGGCGTCATGCTAGTAATAGTCAGCGGCATTTTCTGATTGAAACAGCACTGTTAACGTGAGTTGAGTGATTTCCGTCTTACGTTAATATTGCTGATGAGCGGTGAAGCTGCTGCGTTAAATTCTCCCATTTTTTGCCTTCTCGCTGCAGAAGTTGGGTTTATATCTCTCAGTCTAAATTGTTCGTTTGCATGTAATTTCATTTTTCAAATAAGTTAGCTATCTTGGCCATTCGTCATGTCGGAACAGGTTTGCTTCATGTGTCACGCCCTGTAGCTGTATCAAACAGTGACTTTAATATTTAGCTCGCTAACCAACTAGCTGAACAACATATAATAGCTGGTTAGCTGTTACCGAGCTGAGTTTAACGTTACATTTCACGAATGTTCTCCTGGGCTTGCCCTCTGACAGCTAGTTTTTGCTTGACTGGCTGAGATAGTCAGACGTGTTAAGGGCTGACTGTCAACCCGTTATCTGTCGGTGTTATTACAGGTCACTGGAGTCAAGTTACCATCGTTACCTGGGGAGCGGAGACGTGGACGGACCGGTTTTAGAAACGCCTCTCTAATCGTGCACTGCATCCTCTGTATAAGGGCGGACGCGCAGACCCAACTCGATTGATCAGGAACGAGCAGGAAACCGCGCGCTCAGAGAGACCGACGCTAAAGAAAAGGCTGCGCGACGAGTCTCGGATCTGACCGCGCACTGCACCCACAGGTTTCTCCGGCACAGCTTTTCTCCGGTCCGCAGTGGAAGTTGCTTTAGCTGAAATCCAGGCGGATTCGTTGGTTGCATCTCTGTCTAGCGTAAGGTGCGAAGACCAGTAAACGGTATCGTTGAAGCCGAGATTCCGGCCGTTTGTCCTGAAATTGTAATATCATCCATTCCCTGCCACCCGTGGGAGCAGTGCTCTGCCCTTTCGCTGGAAAAACAGATTGGTAAATTGCGTTCATCACACTCGTGGGAAAATGATGCAAATTTCCGACTCCTACAATCAGAAGAACTCCCTCTTCAATGCCATGAATCGGTTTATTTCTGCAGTTAACAATATGGATCAGACCGTCATGGTGCCCAGTCTACTGAGGGATGTGCCTCTGGAGGAAGAGATGACTCCAGTCAGAGCAGCCGGAGGCGGACCGGATGCTTACTTTTATGACAGGGATGTGTACAGCTACTACGTTCTCCTGAAGTCTATCAGGGACGATATCGAGTGGGGTGTGTTTCAGCGCGAAGACAGGAGAAAAGAGAAGGTCGACATCACCGCCCTGGACCTCCCGAGAATCGAGAAGGAAGTGGATGGCGACGACTTGGAGAAACTTTTTCGCTTCCATCTTAAAGGACTGCACACGGTTCTGTCCAAGCTGACGAGGAGGGCGAACACACTCACGAACAGATATAAGCAGGAAATCGGCATCGGTGGCTTAGGTTACTGACTGAAGTGCGCAGACCAACATAGACCAAAATCACCACTAGTTCCCCCATAGATGGTCGGATTCATTTCCATGGAATTGAGTCGAATTAAGCACGACTGATGAAGTTCCAACGGACTGATGAATGGACGAGATCGAGGCGACGAGAACTATTTCTGGTGGTTCAATTGTGTTTAAAATCAGGAAACGAACGATGTCTTTTTCGGGTTGATCCATACTGCTTGCTGTTACTTGGTATTGGTTTACGTTTTGTTTTGCAATTCCTCTGCTATTAAACGTAAGGCGTGCTCCTGACCGGGGATGCATGGTGGCTAGGTTTTTCAAGCGTGTGCATCATTAAGTAGTGAGCGCACAAGGATGTATGTGTCTATATTTGTACTGTATGTGATCGTTGGAGCTTTACGTTGGCGTTAATGGTGTGCACTTTGTTTTTTTATATCTGTGGGGGCTACGTGCTGAAGATTTGAGAATAGTCTACTAGTCTAATGATGCTGGGTGGTCAAAACACTGTAAACAACTGCAACTGACTTATGTTGTTATTGCAGGGAGGAGGCATCTATAATGCCAATGACTCCAAAGCCTTAAAATTACCTTCAAATATTAATAATAGTAATAATAATAATGCTAATGATCTGTGAACTGGAATCTGATGGCAATTATCTGCTGTGTGCATTATTGATGGTTCCATGAGATTGTAAAAATGCATTTGTTAATGTTATTATTGACATTTTTTTTATTATTCAGAATTGGCTTACTAAAAAAATAAAAACTTTTTTAAATAAGTATTTCTCAATTTATTGAAGTGTCTTCATTTCCCCATGAATGGGAATTTTAGGATTGTGTGTCTAGTCTACTAGGTTTTCAGTTTGGTGTACTTTAAGGAAACGGGAAAAATTTCCAGGGGTCTCTGCGAAATTTGGCCGTGTGCTTCAGGAACTGCTACTTGGTTCTGTTTTGCTTGATCGATTTTTTTTTTTTTTTTTTTTTTTTTTAAATTTATCCCAATTTAGTTTTATTTTAAATTCCACAACTGTACACAATGGTATTCAAAACAAGGAACAAGCTATTTAATTTTCCAATTTGCAATATGCTAATGCATGCATCATTTAGAGAAGGCCACACACTCAATGTGTTGGCAATATCCCTTCAACATGACTTCTGACTACAGTACACTTGCAGACACGTGGCTACATTTCAGTGATTCTGTCTACATTGGATCGTGCCCTTATTTTGCATTCCATAGGATTAAAATGTAGTATGGTGGGTGTAGGTAGGTAAGAGGTGATTGAGTACAATGAAATATTTTTGTAAGGCCCTTAGAATGATAAGCTGTGATGTCATTGCAGGTGGAATTTAGCTGGTACCAAAGGCAGTCCATGGTGCCTCGGAGAAGCAGACATAAACATTACCCTGAGCTCCCTGTGTCATACGCTGTCTGCTCAGTGAGATCCATTCCAGATAACGGACTCTTTGTAGACATTGTTGAAATACTTTTGAAAATGTGTGATATATGTATTCAGGTTTCAAATCTTTTAATGACATACAGAAGTACAACGGTCAGTTCTGTAGTCAGTGACACTGGCTGGACTATAAACTGCCTTTTATACACTCACGCACTCCCTTGGTTTATGAGCTCTACTGCTCGAAACGAGGACCTCGACACAAGTAATAGTAAAAAAAATTGCTGAGCCTTCATATGGAAAGGTTTATTAGGCTGTCAGGATGCGGTTTCCTATTTTGAATATGAAATCAAGTCCATAATGTTACTCTCCTTGTGATTATGACTGTTGTAGGCCTGCACTTTGCCTAGATCAGAGGGACAGGGTGTTGCAGTCACAGTACCTACCCGCCGCACATGGAGAGAAGTGGAGAATTGTCGAATTCACACAGCAGGTGCTCAGCTCTGCCCCTGCGCTACGGCACAGCGCTGCTGTCTGCTCCTGTACCGCTGCCAGCACGCGCGTGAAGAGCTGGGCAGCGCGGTTTCCAGGATGCGCTGAGCGGCGTAATTAGACCAGCTAATCGGCAGGCGGGGGAGAGAGTGATGCGGGGGGAGGGGGTGATGGGGGGGTGGGGGGTGGTGGCATATGTTACTGTTTTGTCTCATTATACTGCGTCTCGTAGGAGGGGAGGGAGAGACTGGGGACCGAGTAACGTCGCCGTTGCCACGGCGCCGGCGGCGAGTTTACGGGCGCAGCTGGGCCGCTGTTGGCACGGGCTGTAGCTGGCTCCGACAGCACCAGTGTGCTCCGGGGCCAGCGACTCTTCAGTCGCTCAGCCCTCTCCCAGCCTATGAGCACACTCTGACATCATCCTCGGGAATAACTGCGCTACCCCCATCAGCTCACAGTGAAATACAATGTTATGCCCTGTTCTTACTCAGAAATTATTTTCAATGACTGTATGCAGCTACATGTATGAACACCTGCACATCTTATTTTCATAGCCCAGCGAAAATGTGAGGTGGATCAGATATGTACAATCCAAATGGTAAGTGAGTGGTGAGAGAGCTGATTCATTTGGGGAGTTCAGTGGGGGCGATACAGAACTCAGATGCTGGTACGCAATGTCTCCATCATTAGCAACAGATCCGGGATTTCATTTGCACATCTTTGCATGCACACTGAATGTTTGAGACATCAAAAACAGTCAAATATGTGATGTCTGACTCATTGGCTTGCAGATTCAAATTGGCTGGGACTGTCAGTAATTTCAGGCCAACAGGAGCCATCACTTGAATAATTTATGGACAAATGTATTCTGTCATAATAGCATGTTTCTTTAATTTATTTATTTATATTTTTTGAAGCTAGCTGCCCTGGAGAGGAATATGCTCCACACGCGTACCTGTCACAATTTTACGAATTCCGATAACACAATCGAAAGGCCACTTTTCGTGAAAATGCTTTTTTTTTCTTGTGAACTGATCGTCCTTCACTGCGCAAGTGTCATCTTTTTCATCGAGCTGCGATCATGTGTCAGTGGGTGCGGTGGCCTTGGCGGAGGTCGGGCGTTGAGAAGAATGCGCTTAGCCCCAATCAACATTAAATATAACGGGACTCTTGAGTCCGCAGTGACCTGACAGCCCCCCACCCCCCCATCCGCTCTCACTGCAACTCAGCCGGAATCCACCCTCATCCCCGCGCTGTAATTACTGTAGTCTTTATGCTGATTATTAAGATTTCTCAACTGCCGCCTGGGGTTATAATTTCTCTCTGATGTCGCTGTGTGTTGAGTTGATTTATAAAATGCTAGCAGGTGCACGCGCTTAGCGAGCCCTGGCTGCACAGAGGAGAAAAGGCCATATCAAAGCAGAGGAACCTTCTGTTCTTGGTTTCTTAATTCAAAATATAATGAAAGAGGGGTGGGTTGCCAGGTGGGACAATCCTATTAAAGGCCTGATTTTTTAAATCATTTTATTTTTTATTTAAGTGAAGCACCCTCTGGCTCTGAATTTAATACTCAATGCGATGATGGCCACTGTGGACAGAAGCCTTGACCAGGTTTTTGCTGTGTATAATTGTCCCTCAGCAGACTCCTGAGTTTCACCACACTGTGGAATTTCTCTTTTCTATAGTGCTCTATTGACTGCCAGTCTTATGTGGTAATCTGTCTTTGTCAGGACAACCCCAATTCCAAAATAGTTGGGACAAAGTGTAAATTGTGAATGAAATCAAAAAACGCAATGACTTTTAAATCACGCCAGCCAGTATTTTATTCACAATAGAACAGAGATAACATAGCAAATGTTGAATTTTTACAATTTTATCCACAAAAAAAATTTTACAATTTTATCCACAAAATAAGCTCATTTCAAATTTGATGGCTGCTACAGATCTCAATTCTGACAGGGGCCAGAGTGCTGGCGTCTGGGCTTTGAGGAAACAAGTGCCTTGAGTTTTGCCATTGGAATTTTATGTTTAATACAGGCTTCCAGCTGCTGGAGAGTTTTGGGTCTCCTTTGACAGACTTTTCGTTTAATTATGTGCCAAATGTTCTCAATCAGTGAAAGATCAAGACTGCAGGCAGGCCAGTTCAGCGCACAGACTTCTACTACGAAGCCATGCTGTTGTAATAGCTGCAGTATGTGGTTTTTGCATTGTCCTGCTGAAGTACACAAGGCCTTCCCTGGAATAGATGTTGTCTGGAGGGGAGCATATGTTGCTCTAAAACCTTTATATACACCTTTCAACGTTCATGGTGCTTTTTAAAACATGCAAGTGTCCCACACCATATGCATTAATGCATCCCCATACCATCAGATATGGTGGCTTTTGAACTGAAACAGGAGGGGTGGTCTTTCTCCTCTTTGGCCCGGAGGACACAACGCCCATGATTTCCAACAAGAATGTCAAATTTGGAATCGTCTGACTACAGGACACTTTGCCACTTTGCTACAGTCCATTTTAAATGAGCCTTGGCCCGCAGAACACGGCAGCGTTTTTGGATGAAGCTCAACAATGGCTTCATTTTTGCATGATAGAGTTTTAGGTGGCATCTGTGGATGGCATGGCGGACTGTGTTTAGACAGTGGTTTCTTGAAGTATTCCTGGGCCCATTTAGTAATGTCAATGACAAAATCATGCCGGTGAGTGATGCAGCGGCGTCTGAGGGCCCGAAGATCACGGGCATCCAGTAAAGGTCTTCGGCCTTGTCCCTGATGCACAGAGATTTTTCCAGTTTCTTTGAATATTTTGATGATTTTATGCAGTGTGGATGATGAGACCTTCAAAGCCTTTGTAATTTGATGTTGAGGAACATTATTTTTAAAGTATTCCACAATTTCACTACACAAACCTTCACAGGTTGATGAGCCTCTGGCCATCTTTACTTCTGAGAGACTCAGCCTCTCTAAGACATCCCTTTCATAGCCAATCAATTAATTACATTAATTAATCATGTAACACACCGGGTATCAGGTGTGTTACATGATTAATTAATGTAATTAATTGCTAAATGTTCTTTCAGCTGATTCTCTTATATATTAATTGGTTTTTTCAGCCCTTTTTTGCCTGTGTCCCAACTTTTTTGTGACCTGTCACCTGTTGCAGCCAGAAAATTTGAAATAAGCTCATTTTGTGGATAATAATGTAAAATGTCTCAGTTTCAACATATGAAATGTTATCTGTGAACTATTGTAAATGACATATTAGCTCGTGATCTGGAAGTCATTGCATTTTGATTTTATTCACAATTTACACTTTGTCCCAACTATTTTGGAATTGCGGTTGTATAATGCGGTCACCAAACCAGCATTTTAGAGTAGGTTTTGAAAATGTATAGCATATTTCTTAAGGTTACAGTTAGTGGTGTATCATCTGCATGTACTACACATAAGTGGAATATTAATTGGGGGGGCATTTAATGCTAAAACCTCTGGTATCTTAATTTGTGTGGTGCCCAGGTGTGTTTTGTTAAATACACCTGGGTGCAAGATAAGCACCACCCAATTCTTAAAACAAGTTCCAATTTACCAAATGACTAAATAACGTCAATAATCATTGCCCAATCGTAGGAAATATGGCTTGGACAGACCTTTCCTGGCTTACTAAACCATTTTTTAAAAAATTTGATCTTTAACACTTAATTAGCTTTTAAAGAAAGCATATGTTTTCAGCACATAAAATGCTGTATGGGCCTGCTGTCCTTTATGGCAGGGAGGCCCGTGCCTGCCGAAAAACTGTCCCCTGAAGTCTGAACTCTAACCTGGTAGAAACCGAATCAATATTTGACTAAGATGAAACTTTTTTTTTTTTTGTATGAAGTGCCACCCAACTGCTAACATTTTGCATGTGCAATTAAGCACAGTTCATGACTAAGCCTCTTAAATGTGTAATGTGCATGGCATGCAGGCTAAAGCCTTCATGCAAATGTGAGATTTCAGGATGTGCTAATTGGGACATTTCATTTTGAATTTGGAGGTGCTTAATATTTACCCTGGTGTACAGTATTCTTTTTTTTTTTTCTAACCGAAATGTTCTTTTTTCCTGTTGATTTTCATCTTACATAATTCAAATTATCACCTGCAGGTGAATATCTGCGGTCAGACCTGTTAGGGTAAGAATTTTCAAGCTGTTGAAGATTTTTATTATCAGTGTATAATGATCATTGCATAACCTTCAGCATGATCATTATGCCTTAGAATTGTCCTCATTTTCAGACATTTTTGGAAGTACACCTTCAGCACTTGGTCAGGCAGTATTCTGGCCGCTTAAATTGCATATCAACTGAATAGTTACAAGTAAGACAATGTAAATTGGTGGGTGTTGGAGGCATTTCATGCTATACCAGTCACATTCAAAACCAGGTGTGTGTGTGTCTAATAATGGGTTGTTTGTGAAAGACCACATTTCACAAGGTTGCCCTTGTGCAAGACTGAAACACGGAGGAATGCAGGGGGGAAGAGTGCCCGGACAAACTCGCCTTGCATGCGCTGCTTCTCAGAACAAACACTCATTTACACAGCCTGCACCAAATTACATAATCAGCAACAGTCTGCTTACCATTACTTATGGAGTACATGCGCGCAACTTCATTATACGTTACTTTTTCATGGAAGCAAGCATTGCGAACATTAAAAATAAAATAAAAATTCAGTTTTATGGCCAAAGCATCACAAGGAATCACGTTAACTTTGGTGATGCTTCTTTTCCCGTGATGCAAAAAAAAGTTTAAAAACACCTGTCTCAGTAGCTTCGCATGTAACGTAAAAAAGGAAGGAGTTTATAGCGTTTAAAAGTGCATTGTGACATTCTAATGACAGGGGAGCTGCTTTGACTTACAAAGGGCACGCTGACCCGGCCTGACTGATCCTGCAGAATACAGATGTTCCTGCACAGGCTTCCCTAGTGTGTGATTCTGAGCGCCGTGACAGATGATACTAAAGCTCGAGACACACAGTGCGGAGCAGTAAATTGTTTTCAGCAAGGGAGGTGTGTGTGTGTGTGTGTGTGTGCACGCATGAGTGTGCGCAAGTATGTGTGTGTGTACACATGTATGTGTGTCATTCCCTGGATTCTCTAAGTTGCCCATATTCAAGAGCTCTTGCAACGTTGATGTAGCCAGAGGGCCAAAGTTAAAGACGCTACGGGAATATGAATACGCTCGCGGTTTATTTTCTTACTGAAAGTTCCCTTTCATCCTGCTTCCTCTTCACTGAGATGATCAGCAGAGTGTTAGTTCAGCAATAAAATTTGCCTTTATGCGTGTGAAAACACCAGCTCAGCTTCAGGTCAAATGTTAGAGTGGCATAGATCCAGATATGAAGTATTACATTCTTAATGGCTCTTTATCTCTGATCGCATGAATTCAACCTGATGCTAGTCAAAGAAACTTAAAGCCAAACTTCAGATGTTTGTGCTGTATTTAATTTTGAAAGAATAATAAACAGAAGTATTTATTTCTATTAGCCGCTTGTATGACTGGGATGATGAATGAAATAAATGCTTTGGACCTTGCAAACAAATGCAATTGTTGCTCTTCAAAGATTTTTTTCCCCCAAATAAATGTCATGGTTATATTTAATGCATTAATTTATCTTTTCTTAAATTAAATTGGCAGGCTTTGTTTATCCAGAGCAATTTGTTATTGAATTAGGAAGATGTTTCTTCACAGATATGTATGGTTAATCAATTCTGTTTGACAATCAGTTGGCCACAGGGCAGTCTGCAATATCATGAGGAAAGTGCAGTGAAAAAGCGCTTCAGTTTTTCACTGGATTATATGGGCCAGTAAATGACTGGGAGTTTTGGGAAAGATCTTTATTTTCTCTTTCAGAAATTATCCATCAATCTATAATTTTTGTGCTCCTTCCACAATAGGGTTGCTGGGGGAGCTGGAGCCTATCCCTGATGACTTTGGGCGAAAGGCAAGAACACACCCTGGACAGCCCACCAATCCATTGCAGGACGCACACACCATTTACTCTCTCACTCATACCTGTTGCAAATTTAGAATCTCCGGTTGTCCTGACATGCAAGTCCTTAGACTGTGAGAGTAGACTGGAGTACCCAGAGGAAACCCTCGCTAGCGCAGGGACAACTTGAGGCCCGTTTCCACCTAAGAAGTTCCTGGTAGCATTTGTGGGGCAGGAACTACAGGAACGTCCTCTCACTCGGCCCTCTCAACTGCTGTGTCTCCATCGAGAGGGCGAAGTAGGAGGAAGGTTCCTGTAATGTTGTGTGACGTCCTTTTAAAAATGCGACGACTCGTCGTCTGCTGAGTTTTAAAAATGCCGGCTATTTTTTTGTTTTCTGTAGACGTTACATCCCGCCCTGAGTAAATCCAATCAGCGCCAAGTAAACCCCAAGCCCCACCCTGGAGTTTTTTGGGGCCGTTGAGAGTACCTACTCCCAGACAGGGACTTTTTTAGCTCCTGTAAACGTTACGGAACTCTGACC
>CM056587.1:22880666-22888166 GCA_029721435.1 Gymnothorax reevesii | reverse complement strand
CTTAATGATTCAGGGTTATGAATTTGTATTAATGACTTGTCATTTAAATGTTGCAGTGATCCTCCCTGATGCTTCCTATTTTTTTTTTTCCTGTTTCAAGGAATAGATTGCTTATTTGTGTAACAAATGACATATCTGTAAGTATATCTGTTCATGATGTACGCTTACTCCCGCACCGCACAATGAGCTGGCTTGTACTTTCTGTAAATATTGACTGCCTGTAAACAGACAGTTGGATTAATCCAGACTATTCGGATTGAGAGGTCTATGACGCCTCTGAGTAAACACTCATAAATAAAATGTTCTCACCGTGCACACATTCTGAGCTAATACAGGATATTCAGCAGGTATAATTGTTTTGAATTTAAGGATAGTTCTTGGAGTTAAATTGTGTGGCTCAGAGTAATAACGGCGTATGCCACAATTTTAGATAACATTGTTTTTTGCTGGAATCATCCTCTTAGTCCCTCTTGGTACATGCCCATGAAATACCTAAGCTATGTGGCTTACGCCAAAGCCTCTCTATCAAATGTAGTTGTAAACACTGTCGATGAGTCTTTGTCACTGATTCCGGGCAATAATAGTTTATGCCACAAGCCAGGGGTGGCATTTAAACTTTTCGACCAATCAGATCACTCCTTAGTCCACAGTGCAAGATAGTAAATGGCAGTTAAGGAAATAGTAGAAATATTTAATAAATAGTTATTTAAGAAGGCGATGTTTTCATTGCTTTTAAATCATTCTTAGAGTTTAGTATTTTTTCGCCATTCTGATCATTGATTACTACCTCTAAAAAAAAATAGTCTTTAGTATTTGCAGAAATATGGCTGAATGGAATATAATTAAAATGCATATGCATAAAAACTGATAGTTTGCTTATTATTTGAATGGTTTACAAAATTTGAAAAAGTGAAATGTCTCAAAGATCCTACAGTGGCGTGAGCCGTCATTGCTCTGAGCCACACAATTGCTCCTCAGTGTCACCTGCAAGGCTAACTACACATCCACCATTCTTATTTTAGGTTTTATGTGTTTATTTGTAAGGAATTTTGCATTTCCTTAGAAATGGCAATATAGTGAATTAATGACTGCATCAAATACTTTGAGGCTGGGGTAAATATACAGACGGGTGCAGAGAGTGTGAGTTTATTACCAGTTGTCAGATGTTTAAATCAGTGTGCTATGCCTCTGCCCGAGTCTACCTTCACCTGTCTCTGAATACTCGTATTCACACTAAATCTGATAAATTGGCCGTGAAAGACGGTCGCAAAACTGCACTATTTTCTGAGTACAAGAAAGCTAAAAAAAAAGGAGAAGAAAACTAACCCACAGTTTATTTGCATAAGCAGCATTGTACGTAAATATAAGCACTTTGACTTGGATTGTGGTGACAGAAGTTATGTCACAGAGGAAGATGAATTAAAATACAGAATAGGAGAAAGATTTCTAGAGGGATTGTGGCTTCGGAACGTAATCAGTCCGGCCTCCTTTTTTTTTTTTTTTTTGTTTGCTATCTTAATTGTGTAATTGGTTTAGTTTAAAACATATCGCACTTACTTTTCTGACCACTAATATATGCACTATAACCCATTATTGCAATTCAAAAACGTGTTTTTAGAAATTAAGTGAGTGTTCATTGCTTGGTAACTCGATGATTTTTTTTATATTTAATCAATATCTAGCATGTCAAATACACCAGTGAGCCACAGATGATGTGAATAGCAATGATTTTCTCTGAACTTCAGCACATGTACAGGACTGTGAACAGACCGTAGGTGGTAAGTGAACAGTCGGTTCTTGTAGTCGACGTGTTTGTTGTGGGGGGAATGGGACTTAAGCTTTTTTGCGAGGGCCGAATTCTTCTGGCCTGATGAGTGGGTCAGGGCATGTCCAACACAGCGAGGCTTCTGGGGTGCTCCCAGTCGTCAGATTTGAGTGTCTCCTGACAGTGGCAAAAAGCGGCCAAGGCTCATTGATGCCAAAGGCTATGCCATCTCGTCCGCAGTGACAGAATGGTTACTGCAGCTCAAGTTGCAGAGAATTTCAATGACTCATGAGGAATGTGTCATAACACACAATGCATCACACCCTGCTGTGTATTACACTTTGTGGCAGCAGACCAGCCAGAGTGCCCATCTCATACCAGTCCACAGCTGAAAGCTCCTAAATTGGCTCATGATTATTGTAACTGGACCTTGAAGCAGTTCAAGAAGATATCCTGGTCCGGTGAGTAGCATTTTCTTTATCATCATGTGCTTTGGCTGGGTACATGTGCACCATTTACTTGGGAAAAGATGGCATCAGGATGCACTGTGGGAGGATGACAAGCTGGAGTGTGATACTTTAGGAAATGTTCTACTGGGAAACCCTGAGTATGGGAATTCAAGTGGCATCTGTTTGATGGAGCTGCTTTGGTGGCATGAAGATGATTTATACAATATCAAATTGGTGGTTATAATGTTGTGGCTGATCAGCGTATTTGTGGCTGAAGGATATTAACTAAGACAAGGGTGCAATAAAAATGAGATGGGAAAACAGGATCATGGGAGATGGGTATGTGTTATAATCACTTTTCTGTGTGATAGAGAGAGAGATTGTGCGTATTTGTGAGAGAATAGGGAGTAAGAGATGGGGAGAAGGACATAGAGAATGAGGGAGAGAGGGAAAGTATAAAATGGAGAAATAGAGAGATGGTAGAGAGAAAGAAAGAGGGTTGGTAAGGGAGGCATTTAAATAATATTTACCAAAAGTACTGCCAATTTCCACTCCTAGTGCTTCAGAGGCTCAGGAGCTTGGGGCTAATTAAATATACACCCCCCCCCCCCCCCCCCCATACTGCACCCCACCCCACCCCAGTACACCCCACACTCTCACCCCAGACTGCAGCAAAGCACTTAAGCTCCCATCGGCACTTTTTCATGTGAGTGAAGGGAGTCTGGCGGGGAATGGGGGTTGGGGGTGGGAGGGGTGCAGTTTGCCGGAGGCTCGCCGAAGGACCTGTCCCCAGGAGCAAAATCCGTTAGTCAATTTCGGCCTCTCCCGCCGTTTCCCTGCGGAGTCCCGTATCCGCTAAAAAAGGGGAGCTGGCGGAAAACGGATTCCCTGACACGGCGTGGAGCTGAGTTTCCGCTAAGCCCCCTAATCCTGCCCCGGGAGCCCGGCGGGGCGTGGAGGTGGCACATGAGTGACAGGAGCAGCGTAACCAAGGGTGCAATCTGCTCTGCCTCGTTAGAGACGCCGGGGAACGACAGCGGCTGACTGACACGCTCTGCTGACACTCACAGAGACATGTGCGTACCAGCACGCACACTCACACACACACACACACACACTTGGACGCACATGCACGGACACACACACGCATGCAAACACACTCACGCTTGCACGCGCACACACACACACACACACACACACACACACACTCACACAAACAAGTACGTACACACACACCTACACAAGTATGCACACGCACGCACACACACTCGTGCAAACCAGCACACACACACACACTCGCAAATACACATGCACACACACACACACAGACTCTCAAAGTGTTAGGGCCATCACGCATGCTTTTATCACGCTGATAGCTATACATCATTACGGCGTCGCAGCCTGAAACCTAATTAAAATTATAGCGCGGGATTTATGTCTGCCGTGATGTTTATTGAGGCTGTGATCGTGAAATGATTTTCCATTTTTCAAGCGGGAGCTGAGCAGCGAGCGGCATGTCAAGTAGCCCAGCGCTGCGCTAACACGCGGCGCGGGATTGTTCTGTACGAGCGAGCCGAGCCTGACGGCCAGGGAACCGCGTGCGGCAGATTACAGCGCGGCATCCCGGCCCTCATTTACCGCCTAATTAGCTTTTAATTACCCTTTACCTTAGGAAGCGAGTGTGGGAATTCTCTCAAGTGTCCCCTGAAGCAAAAAAGTCTTTATTTCAGTGGAGGTTCTTGCGAAGTCCCGTTTGCACATAAGCGCTCGAACGCATTTGCAGATGCTGGAAAACCCTGCCGAGTCCACAAATCCCTTTTACCCACAACCACTTTCCTGGCATCCACTCTGCCTCATTTTATCTCTATCTTTAACTGCACGCAACATTTAATATCCCTTTGCTGTATATAATGGCACAAGCGTGCATACTATATGCTTATAAGCGCACACGTGTGAGTGTAGATAGGTGTGTTTGTATGTGCCTCACGGTTCTTCTGGAAGGCTTTAATAAAGTGTTCTGATTATTATACAGACAAACCGCTTAGAGGAGGATGTGCTATGTTTCTGTATGGCACAGGCCTCTGTGGCAACAACAGATATCTCAAAAACTCTGCTGTGGTGGAAACTAAAAAAGAGACTTTGTTGGTACAGACATTGATTTACTCAACACCCTCCAACATGCAGAACTTGAATTTAAAAACTTGTAACGATCTGGACTGCCTCCCAAAAGCACATGCAAGGGTGATTGCCGTAGCTGTTAATGTGTATTTGATGCAAAATTTAGTACGCTGTTCTCATTAGGTTTCTTCTAAGCGCACCGGTTTCCACCCATCCGAAATACATGCGCCATTGGGAATGTTCCTGATGTTGACCCCTGACCTGGGGGCTGGCTTCCTCAGGACCCACATTGTGGCAGCCCACTGCTCCAAATTAACCAGGATGGATCAAAGTACCCCATCAAGTGGAAAAAAAAAGAATTTCCATAAAATAACAAGCCAATGCCGTGTTAAAAATTTTATGTCTTTGTATGCTTCCAAAAAATAAATATTTCCATAGCGGATATATGAGTCAATTCCTGTGCTTTCTGCATGAAGGGAACTCCTGAGAGATTCTTAGTTTATTGACGGTGGCCTTGATACTGGAACTGTAGTGTGCTCTTATGAGACAAGAGTTGACCTGATGTACTACAGTGACTGAATGAGAAAACGTCAGATCTCACTGTGAGACGGAAATATGTTTCTTTTTTGAAGAGGATTTCAATATTTCCAAGAGAAAGTTACATCATCGACATAGATATTTTTTCCAGTCATGTTCACTCATGAAAGGGGAATGGCTGACTCCATTTCAGTTCTTCATGGAACACTATATTGTCAGTGTGAAAGTTGCTTAATCTCATAGTGTGAATTTTACATAACAAAGCAAGATTTACACGGGCAGGTTTCCACTATGGTGATATAGAGAATTAATTTTGGAGTCCTCTCTTCAGAGTGTGTATAACTGATGAATTTTGATTGGTCGCATCTTAAAAGAAAGCTCCTCGTATCTCCTGATATGAGATACCTAGACCCGAGATTCTCAACGTCAGTCGTCAGGACTCTCTGTGCATGCTGGTTTTTGTTCCAACCACACCTGCAATCACAGGTGCCATCATTTCTTTAGTGCACTTTTCGTGTACATATGGGTAATTTACCTTTATAAGCCATAATGTCAGAAATAGCCATGCACACCCTGAGGAATTACATATTAATTGACTGTTGCACCATATTGTAATTTTCTTTGTTTTTTATTGTGGGGAAAATGGCAAATGATGAAAGAATTGATTAACTGCTAAAAATGTGAACACATGGTCACGAAAATGCCATTTTCTGGTTAATGACAAATTTAAAGGCAAGGCAAATGAAAATGAGTCAAACTTGCAATATGCAAAAGGGAAAAAGTCATGTTCGCTGGCGTAGTCAGCGTCCTATTGATTCGCCGCTTTCTTTAATTCGGTCGAGTTGTGTACCCTTTGTGCAAATGTTTGCAATAAGGCAGAGTGTTTATTCTACAACTATAGCTATGTCAAACAAAGTGACTTAAGAGGGTAAGGATAAAAGAGACTTAACACGTTGACAGCCGACTCCCATTTGCCATTCAAGTTTTTTTTTTACATATGGTCAATGTTTGTTTACGGCGCTATTTATAGGCATATACTGAGCGTTTTCCCGTGATCCTCTGGGGGAGAACCCTCTGTACGAGACAAGTCGTGGCTGGCAGTGGCATTTAACTGATGCATCAGATATATACTCAGCAACAAAAGTTTCTGTGACACCAATATTGTTAATTATTTTTCATAACGCAATTATGAAATTGTCATACATGGTGATATCAGACTGAAACAGTACACGTAAACCCAACATTGAAATGCAAATCATGAAAATGCGAGAAAATGACTTTGCACGTGAAAATGTGCGTAAATCATGCTTGTGGATGGCAATAAAAGAGGAGAATTTTTGGAATGTTCACATTGTGCCTGATGAACAACGGAAGCATCACTTATCGAAAACACAGCCATTTCGGATCAGGAACTCTACCCTCTAAATGCCAAGACTGTCTGAAAATGATCGGTGGACGGCCATTGGGATGATTGAATCCGGAACCTCGCAGAGGGAAGTTGCTCATCGCCTGAATGTCCACCGAAACACCTTTTGGAACTTATGGCAGCGTCATCAGCAGACAAGACATGTCAGAGACCGTCCTCGCAGCGGCCGTCCACGAGTAACCACTCCCAGACAGGACAACTGGATTCGAACAACCCATCTCCGAAATCGATTCCAACCTGCAACCATAACTGCAAGAACGATACCTGGTTTGAGGCGACTGTCTGCACAGACAATCCGTCGCCGTCTCCGTCATTTTGGCATTGTCCCACGTCGGCCAGCAAGACGTCCAATACTCACAGTACAACACCGACGACTGCGTCTACAGTGGGCACAACAACATCGACGGTGGATCCAACGACAGTGGGATCTTGTACTCTTCACTGATGAATCAAGATTCATGCTTAACCGATGTGATGGTCGTTTACGTGTATACCGTCAACGTGGAGAACGTTATGCCAACAACTGTGTTCAGGAATTTGATCGTTTTGGAGGTGGTAGTGTCATGATTTGGGGAGGGATCACGGCTAGAAACAGAACAGATTTGCTTGTTATTGATGGAAATCTGACAGGTCAAAGATATCGCGATGAAGTGCTACGGCCATTGGTGGTACCATTTTTGATGCAACATGGTCCCGGAATAACGCTGCAACATGATAACGCCAGACCACACGTTGCAAGGATTGTACAGCAGTATCTGATGCAACAACATGTCAATGTCCTGCCATGGCCAGCCAGATCCCCAGACATGTCCCCAATCGAGCATCTTTGGGACGAGATGGATCGACGTTTGCGGCGGTTGGATAACCTGCCAGCTACACTCCAGGAATTGCGACAACGTCTACGTCAGATTTGGAATGACATCCCACAGCAATTTCTGGCACATCTGATTCGGTCCATGCGCCGGAGATGCGTTGCTTGCATCATGGCACGAGGAAGTCACACCCGGTATTGAAGTGTGAAGGTCACAATTGGTTAGACGTCAGACAAATGCTTCATGACGCATGAAAATGACATTTTTCGTTTTGAGTGACGTTGGCACTGAAAAGTCAGTGTTTCTCCTGTTAAATAAACATATTGATTGCATTGAGATCTTTGCGTGTCATTTATAACATACACATAAATGGTGTCACAGAAACTTTTGTTG
>CM056587.1:22853166-22875666 GCA_029721435.1 Gymnothorax reevesii | reverse complement strand
GCAGGCCAGTGGTTCTCCCAGAAACTAAAGCCCCTATTTCCGCTGAATTCGGCTCGCGCTGCCTTGCTCTCTCTGCCGCTGTACGCGAGGGCGATGCGGGGGACAGGAATGCAGATGAATGCTCCGCAGCCTCCCCAGGGCTGGGCTGACGGATGAGTCAGATGCGACGGCGCTCGTCAGCGAGAGCAACTCCGCTCGTCTGAGCCCGTAATGCGGTCTCTGCGCCGCTTCACATCTGCGGCACGCCCCACAGCCCCGTCAGTCTCCTCCGGGTGAGACCGGGGTGTTCCGCACACATAAAAGAAGACGCAATCCCACAGGAGCCAGCGTGCTTCAGCCAGCCTAATAATCGCCTCTGGGAAATGCGCGGTTAATTGAATTAGAAAAGAACAGAGGGGGAAAAAATCCCTTGTGTACGAGTTCTATGAGAAATAAGAGAATAGTTTCACTGTGGAAAGAGAGGGAGGGAGGGTGGGAGACGGAGCAGGTTAGTACAGTTGTCAACCCCCCAACCTCTCTCTGATTGTGGCAATAGCTGCTAACTGTCACTTCTATCCACTACAATGGGGGGTGGGTTATCACTATTTTAGTGGAGTAAGGGACGGCTGTTTTAACATTTTTAAGACGCAATTTACATTGAGAGCCCTCGCTTCCCCAGTTATTTATAAAACTATTGGCCAAATTGGTGCACTAGGAAGCGCAGTGGGCTATCGCGAAACTGTGTATTTTGACTGCACTATGGGGAATTTAATTCAAATTGAAGTCATGGCGCCACGTTTTACATTCTATTGGAAATGCTCTCAGAATATGGGCCAATTTGCACCCGAGAAGCACGCTAATCATTGGCTCACCGCCGTGGAGTGATGTGGGTTACTTCATTTCTCACGTTTGGAAGAAACTGGTCGAACGGAAAAAGGCAGCCCTGCCCTTCTCCTCTCAGTCTGTGCAAACATGCAGGAAGGCAGGTTCAGTCACCTCACATATTCCACTGCTGGTATCAGCCAAGCAATTGGTGCCTTTTGTAAGTGCCTGTCTGCATTAGCACTGATACCTCACTTTCATTTCTCCCTCATGGAAAACAGGAAATTAATTTCTTTTTTTTTTGAGGTGTATTTATCGGATAAGGTATTTTGTAAATATTTATTGCCCGTGCTACACGCTCCATTTTGTGTGGTCTCTCTAAATGACTGCAGTGTCGGTGTTTGATCTCTTACAAAAGGACACTATATCTAGCCTCGGTACCAGATCTTGCCAGCTTTTGCTCCTTATTAAAAACCTAGCAAAGAGGTTCAACACATCCGCACAGAAAGTTTCACTGAACAAAAGCTATTTTTGCCCATTGACGTTTTACAACAGTTTAACACTTTATCTATGTATGCCAAGTAAAGACTTATCCCTGTAAACACATATCCATTTTTGTTCCATTTTCACTTTTAATTTCAATTTGCTGTATAGGCCTCCTGGGCCTTTCAGTGGGTCTCAGACTCGTTTCTGGGGTTACCCCCTGTGCATGCTGGTTTTTGCACTAACCACAGGGGCAATTCCAGAATTTTAACAGGCTGCAAATTCTTTATTTGCGTGGTGTGTTCACATGAGATTTCTTACACTCTTACATCATATTCTCTCAGAAATTGCCATGTTCGCGATGAGAAATCAGTTTTCAGCTGTGTGTTGTACTTATTGAACTGAATTTTGAACAATTAATACTTTTAAATATGCATATAGTTGCATTTAAAATGGTAAATTACATATAACTGATCTATTTAATGATGGTTGTCAATAAACAGGCTCCTAACTGGTGTGGACACCAGGCTCCCAGCTCTTTTCTGGGGAGGATGATGACAAAGCAAATGATAATGAGCCACACCTGCACTGTGTGGAATTATCAGGGAAAAAATTCCTGGCAAAATAATCATGTATTCAGTAATTAAGTTAACTGAAGTTACTCATAGAGCAGTTAATTAGCCAATCAACCAAAGTATTTTATTTGTTTCCTCTTTTTATGTATTTGTCTGCCTGTAGTGCACTTAGCGAAGTGTAAAATTGCGGATAGTCGTGGCACTGCAAGGTTACGCTCGGCACAATGTTGATCAGCAAAGTAAAACATTTTTTACATCAGAAGCACCTAATTGCTAAAAATGATCAGCTCGTTCTTTAATTATAATTTTGGTTGGCACCAAAAATTAGTGTACATTGCAGTCCCGTTGGCCTGTCTTTGAAAGCTACTGCCCACAGTCTTCGTGCTAGCAGTGAATTCAACAGAAACACTAAATAACACAATTCCTACATGACTTTCTCCCTCTGGGTACATTACTTTTGGTGCGCATCATCCTTTTTGCTAAAACACATCCTCTGAAGTGGGAATACAGGTTTCAGCTTTATGTTACTAAAACTCATTCTTCCTGCCAGACCTTAAACGGGATCTGGGCTGTGACCGGGGGGGCAGATGTGAATGGGGAAAGCAGGCCTGTGCGTGTTTAATCCCAAACTCACAGCTTCAGTTCCCAGCCATCTTTTCCAAAACGTTTCATCACGATAGTCCCTTTGTCCCATGTCGGGTAGGGGGTTACAGCAAACAGGAAACAGTTTTATATTCGCAGTAAAAAAGGTCTTCTTGGCCGTCTCTAAAGGGGAAACATTTTAGTTCTTTATAGAACCCTTTCTGTTTTGAGTGAAAAGTGAAAGTTCCCAGATTGAACCATTTTGCCTGACAAAGAATCCTTGAACTTGATAGGGTTCCCCTGTGGGGACACAAAGGAGCCTTTCAGAACCCTTTCATTTCTGACAGTGTCAGAAAAAAGATAAAAATAAAAACTAATTCTCGGCAGAACTGGAAATACTATAGTGTGGCACATTTGGTTTAGATACACTGTCCTTTAGCTGCGTAAAAGTGTGTCTCTTTTAGTGCTTTTACGAAAAGGAAGGAAAAAAACGTTGTGATTAGGATTCAAAAAGGAGGAAAAAAAATGCATTTCTGGACAATCTCCCGAGAAACAGGTTGGTGGAGTAAAACATGGGTGGGCGCGTTGGTGAGTTTCACCGTTATGCAACGTTTTTAACCCCGAACCAGATCATAACCATGCCATTAGTTAATGTATAAAAGTAGATGTACACTGTGGGAGTCTGGAGCATGCACTTAGGCAAGTTTTGTCGAGAGTAAAAATTCTGGCCTCAAAAAATAATTGAGAAAAAACACAAAATAAGCAGGTACTTCAGCCACCAAGGGCAGGCCCTCAATCTGAGGAAAGTGTTGCTTTTTATGTCTTTGGATAATATCTACTTCTGTACAACAATTACAATAATTACATTTATTTTTAGTCAAACCCTACATGCTTCCCAGTCTGGGTCAGTAAAAGGATGTGCTTGAGAGTAATATGAGATCTCATAAATATTTCATTGCATCAAGGAGTGATTTGAAAAGTTCATTTACCCTCTGCTATATTGAAAACACCACAACACATTATTTGACGTTATTTCAACTGAATTTTGTTGCTTATTGAGGATGAGTTCAAACTGACCCCAAAAAAGTTGGGACAGTCTACTGTTTGTGTCTATGTAATATCACCATGGTTTTTAATCTCACTCATTAAGCATTTTGGCACTGAAGACTGTAGTTAGTTTTATCTAGTAATCAAAGTTTGCCACTATTCCTTCTTTATGCAGGTCTTCAGCTGCAGAATTGTACTGGGCCATCATTGCCATATATTTCACTTCACAGTGCATTCATTCTCAACTGGGAACAGATCAGGACTGCAGGTTGGCCAATCAAGATGCCAATCTCGGTTTGGCGTCTTGCCGGAAAATGCAGGAATAAAGATCTTTGTCCTTTTATTTTTATACATATCATATACATTTTGTTTCTTTGTATGCAGTGCCATTACGTTGCCTATTTTGGGGGTCTTTAGCCTTCCTAAAACGTTCTTTAGCCCCCCAAATAATGTTCATTTTTAGTTTAAATCATCAAAAATTGTGGGAGAACCTTCTAGCCCAAGCTTGGCCCCCCATCCATAAATCTCTGCTGACGGCCCTGCTTGTACGAGTTTAAAATAAACCTCCACATACCTCCTTACGATTCCCTCCATGCTCTTGCAGGGTTTTTTAATATCAGCCTTAAGATGGTGTCGGTTTTAATTTAGCCGAAGTCATAATAAAGCTTTCCGACCTGTGAAAAACAAATTTCCCGGACAAGTGATGAAAAATAGATTCTGTGTTTGTTTAAAATTAATAGTTTTATCATTCAGGTACTCTTTAATTTTTCGATTGTATGTTAGTATAATTATTTGGGCAACAATTTGTTTTATCAACATCAACCACCAGAGTTATTTGTCCTTATTTCATAAGTCTCAATGTTGCTAACTTCTTTTTTCCAATCTGTTTTTGTTTACCAGGTCCTCGGGTCTGCGTGACTTAGCAAGAGGACCAGTGACCAGTGGTACCCTCTCCTCTCATTGGCTGATTTGGGAATTCTGACTTCGGCATCGAACGGTTCACAGGTTTGTTGAACTGAAGTAACCCCAAGGCGAGCAGGAGCGGTGTGGGCTGGCTGCCTTTGTGAGAGAGCACTGCAGAGATGAAGAACACCCCTGGGCCACTCTTCAAACATGGCAAACTGTTTGTTCAGTGATGGAAAATAGCAGTTAGCACTGCGCGAGAGATTGGTTTTCTGAGGTCTGAGGAGGAGTTGGGCTGGGGAGATTGGAAGGGGAAACCCAATATAATTGATTTAAGGCAAAACAAACAGATCAAAGAAACACAGGCTATATAAATAAATAAGGGAGTCTGAGCAGGTTTCTGTGGCCCGGGCGTCCGTAATAGCATTTGCTCTTGTCAGTCTGTGACGGTGGATCAATCTTCAACCATCTTGTGATGCGAGGATAAGTGGCCCATCTGGTCTCGCCCCCAGCGGAGATGCCTGCTTCAGCAGCCAGGCCCAGGACAGTCTGGCAGACGCGGAGTTAAAAGTGGACGGCGGAGGGCGAGAGGGAATGGGAAATGGATTTCAGCAATTGTGGGAAATCTGCGTGTGGCACTCTCTCATTCCAGCACGCAGGGTTTTCATTCAGAAAGGAGGGGATGGAAGAGAGGAAATATTGTGTTACATACAGCCTGATATATGTGTACGCACTGGCATCTGCACACAGAGGCAACAGCCAGAGCCACAATGCCAGCTCTGATTCTCCTCTAAGCACAGTGCTCTTATGCCAACATACAGCCCTTCTCAAGATAATTGTAATGTGTGAGACTTCTCGAAGATTATTTTGAGCAGATGTCCCTGTAAAATTAGCAACGGGAGTTTGGGGGAGTTGTGGTAACCAGTGAAATTTGACAGGTCTTTTATGAGACCGCGAGACCCAATGTGTGACTCACACTCAGCGCATCAGACTTGAGAGCTTTGTATCATGGGCGTCATTAGACCTGGCCTCTCGAGTGCACAAGCCCTGAGGACTTTCACGCCAGCCTCACATATTTTGTCAAGCCTCATGTAATTTATTTGTTTTCACTGTCGCGTCACATCCGATGCGTGAATCCAGCGTGCATTGTTTGCTGTGCCAATGACAAGACAGTCACTTTTTCACTGACCTTAATAGTACTGTTCAGTTCTGGACACTGTCTTGGATCACACCAGCCATGATAGCGATGGTTGTATTGTTTTCAGTATAGCAATCCTCATTATAGCATACTCATACTCAGCCTTCCTTTTTATCTTAACTACTCTCCGGTGAAGTTTTGTGACTGCATCTTAAGCAGCTGCGGTCCTATCACGTTTGCGAGAATTGTCGATAAAAAGAGGCGAAGACAGACATATGAACACCTGCAAAAAATACTAGATGAATTTTTCATAGCGGTTGATTTGCGGTTTCAGACTAGCATTTTTGAAATTTGCAGTGATGCCACACACTAAGACCAACTGAAAACGAGACCAGCATCATTATTGCAGCTGGTAAATATTATTATTAGTTTTGAATAGGCAGTATTGTGTGGTATTAATAAAGTAGTTGTTTGGGGGCTTTAATTAGCATTGCAGTAAGGATATACAGTGTCGTGAAAAAGTATTTGCCGCCTTCCTGATTTAGTATTTTTTTTGCATATTTCCCAAACTTAAATGTTTCAGATCATCAAATAAATGTTAACATTAGACAAAGACAACCAGAGTAAATACAAAATGCAGTTCTTAAATGATGATTTCATTTGTTTCAGGAAAAAAGCGATACAAACCTACCTGGCCTTGTGTCAAAAAGTAATTTCCCCTTAAACCTAAATCCACCCACGGCGACAGCAACTGCAGTCAAGCTTTTGCGATAATGGCAGTGCAGTCTTTCACAACGCTGTGGAGGAATTTTGGCCTACTCTTCTTTGCAGAATTGTTTTATTTAGCCACATTGAAGGGTTTTCATTCATGATTGGCCTGTTTATGGTCATGCCACAGCATCTCAATTCAATTTAAGTCCGGACTTTGATTAGACCACCATGTTTGACCGTTGGTATGATGTTCTTTTTATGAAATGCTGTATTAGTTTTATGCCAGATGTATCGGGATGCACACCTTCAAAAAAGCTCAACTTTTGTCTCCTCAGTTCACAGAATATTTTCCCAAAAGTCTTGGGGATCATCAAGATGTTTTTTTGGCAAATCTGAAACGAGTCCTTGTGTACTTTTTGGTCAGTGGTGGTTTTCGCCTTGGAACTCTCCCATGGATGCTATTTTTGCCCAGTCTCTATCTTATTGTTGAATTATGAACACTGACTTAACTGAGGCAAGTAAGGCCTGCAGTTCTTTAGATGTTGTTCTGGGTTCTTTTGTGACCTGCTGGATAAGTCGTTAGTGCACTCTTGGAGTAATTTTGGGAGGCCGACCACTGCTGGGAAGCTTCATCACTGTTCCTGGTTTTCTTTATCTGTGCATAATGGCTCTCACTGTGTAGCACTGGAGTCCCAAATGGCTTTGTAACCCTTTCCTGACAGACTGATAGATGTCAATGACTTTGTTTCTCATCTGTTCTTGAATTCCTTTAGATTCCGGCATTATGTGTTGATTTTTCAGATCCTTTAGCTTACTTCACTTTTTCAGACAGGTTCTATTTATGTGATTTCTTGATTCAACAGGTCTGGCAGTAATCAGGCCTGAGTCTGGCTAGTGAAATTATACTAAAAAAATGTGGTTAATCATAGTTGATCCATGATTTAACAAGGGGGGCAATTACTTTTTCACATAGGGCCGGGTAGGTTTGGATAGCTTTTTCCTTCAATAAATAAAATCTTCATTTAAGAACTGCATTTTGTGTTTACTCAGGTTATCTTTGTCTGATATTAAAATTTGTTTGATGGTCTGAAGCATTTAAGTGTGAAAAAGATGCAAAAAAAAAAAAAAAAAAAAAAATCAGGAAGGGACCAAATACTTTTTCACGGCGCTGTATGGCTCTTCCAGAGTGGAGTTACAAAGAAGAAAA
The DNA here is from genome assembly GCA_029721435.1 of Gymnothorax reevesii. Taxonomy (NCBI): domain Eukaryota; kingdom Metazoa; phylum Chordata; class Actinopteri; order Anguilliformes; family Muraenidae; genus Gymnothorax; species Gymnothorax reevesii. The sequence continues at coordinate 22,868,219 of CM056587.1, read as the reverse complement.
AGCAGCGAAGTGGATTGGCTAAGGGAAGATTTACCTTATAATGGAAACTGTGGAGCAACTAGCTCTTCTAGGTTTCTGTGAATTCAGAATGTGAATGCAGATCAGGAATTATAGTGTAAAACTGATCAACATTACGAATGTCATGGGTTGATAATTAATGGCAGGAAATTATATTAAAGTGCATTAGGTGTTTCAAATGGAATACTTAAGAACATTTAGCCAAGAGCAAGCTAACAACCACCTGAAATCTAAATTGCCAACTTGTGTATTCCATACACTGACATAGACCTACTCTCATTTAACATTAATATGTGCTTTTTTGAGAAGCAATTAGATTGACTACGAAGTAATAATTATTTAGGGTAAAGTAATCATTTTTTTTATTTCCCATCACCAAAACAGGACATATAGCTGGACAGTAGGAGGTGATAGCTTAATACTATTTGCATTGATCTAGCCAAGTAATGAAATGTAATATTAGCCAGCTTGTAGACAAAGTTTACAATTAATTTAAGTTCAATTTTAGAGCTGTTCTTGCATGTAGTGTGTAAACTTATGCAATTAGATCTTCTCAATGGGACATTGTAAACGCGTAGTTTAAAAAAAAGAAGAAGAAGAAGTTAATGTACTAGAACAATCACCAAGGAACACCGAATTTCTGTTATTTTTCATTTATCATTGACATCATCTAAGGAGGCAAGAACAAAATCATATTAAAAAAGTGAAATTATCCTGTAAAGTTAAGCACTCTCCTAACAATAGAAGCTTATGGAGGGACTAGGCTTAGTTTGATTTCCCATTGCAACTCTTTTCTCTTTGATGCTATAGGGACAGAGCTTAATATGGCTTAATGTACAGCAGCAATGACCATGATCCCTCATTGCTTTGGCAGATTTATGGGTAGTATCTTGTATGATATCAGAATGTATTTTCTTTTATTATATGATTAGTCTAATTTACTACATATCACAGTTTTCACAGATTTACAAGATATTTTGCTCCATACTGCAATATTGTTAAGATTACAAGGTCTGTATCTCTAACATTGATTTCAGAACATTTGATTTATCTTCTTAAACACAGCAGAGATTAGCACTGCCACGAAAGATGTTCTGTGGTACTGGAAATGTCTATTATGTGCATGAAGTTGAACCAGGTGGACATGTAGGACTGCTGTAGGACAGCAATACAATTGAGGAAATGATGAGTTTGTCGATTTTGTGGCTGGATATGCTGAAAACTGCCTTGCTGGAGAAACTGGATACAGGTTTTCACTGGAGCAGCCATAGCGGCATTTAAGAGCGTCACACAAATATATTGCGGAAAACAGATGGATGGCTGTCTGACTCAACACTGTCGGTACAATGGTTGCATTATTGCCTTCTTGCTGCATGGGCCGGATCTTTACATGATTGACTCATTTCCTCTGGCACGTTGCTGGGCCCATGCTGAAGGCGGTTTGGCAAAAACTAGTGCTGGAAGCCGAGACAGGATGGATGGCAAAACCGTTCAGGAAATAAAGAGTCTCATCAGAGCAATGGCCGAGGAGGGCCAAGTGCTCACTTCCAAAATCGAGCCATTGACCCCACGGTCTACAGTAATTCAGAGGAGTCAAATCTCATGTGGGAAAGGCAGCCTGGTGATTAGCCTGTCCTGGCCTAGCAATATAATAACTGATTAAACAAATCAAAGATAATAACCGCTGTCATATCAGACGAGTTCGGGCTTGACTATAACACAATGCTTGTGTTTACACTGACCCTTCCTAGTTACAATTGTATTAAGATACAGAAGTTTTCATTCATTTGGCAGGTCATGGGTTTCAAATGCTTCCTAGGGTTTAATTTAGTCTTTGTCTATTGCAATGCCTGTATGAATGTGTGCTATATATACACTCTTCAAAAATAGTCGAGGATCTTGGAATTTCAAGGTCAATAACCATGATTGTGTTTTGGAAACAATAACCGACTGCAATGAAGATAACATGGGCTGCTCTGAAAGAGAGCACCAAAACGCAGCCAATGGTGCGCACGTGCAGTCAGTAGAAATCCCGAACACGTGCCCGGGGTGCATATTTCAATTTAACACTTGAGAGAAAGATCATCTATTCCCTTGTGATCGAGACTCCTTTCATTCTGATAGCTTCTGGCTGTAATTCTTTGCTGATTTTGTTTTTTAGAGACGTCTTTTGATTGTTTTTTTTTTTGCAATGTGACGTCTCCAACGTCCTGAATGTCGTAGAGCAATTGGTATGCTTGAAACTGGCTGCCGTCTGTCTGAGGTTGCCAATTTCGTCATTGTTTCTTAGTCTGTGATTAGCAGATTATGGAGCAGGTATCAGCAAACTCATGATGTTGATGATCGACGCCGTTCAGGACGTCCACAGTCAACAACAAGAGCTCAGGATAGGTTGCTTCATACCCGGGTTCTGAGAAATCACACTAAAACAGCAAATCAGATTGCTGCGAACCTACACCTGGCTAGATGCCCGATGTCCATCTTGACGGCCATGTGTAGTGCTGCCATTGACTAACCGCCACATTGCCAAGAGACGCGAATGGTGTACACAACGCAGGCACTGGGGAAATCGTCAGTAGTCACATGTAATGTTCTCAGATGAGTCCCGGTACACTTTAGACTTCCTTGATAGGCGAGGTCGCATCTGGTGACATCATAACGAACGCCATGCCACTGATAACCTGAGGCAGCATGACAGATTTGGAGACGGGTCTGCTATGGTGTGGGGTGGGATCACTATGGCTAACCGAACCCCACTCCGTATTGTGCAAGGAGGAGTCGCTGGCCAGTACTATAGGGACAACATACTGACACCCGATGTTGTCCTGTTTCCATGACGTGAGGGGCGCAACGCGCGAAGCGGCGGGACATAGTATTCCCGACCATCCGTCTGTACATCCGTCCGTCCGTACGTCCTGAATCCTTGTCAGCGAGATATTTCAAGAGCGAATTGACAGATTCTCTTCAAATTTCATGTTAACATGTATTAGTGTGATACCCCGGCGCCAGTCGATTTCGGTGACCTTCGCGCCATTCTCAAGGTCACACCGAGAGATTGTGGATTTTCACACAGGTAGCCTTGTCAGCGAGATATCTCAAGAACGAATAGATGGATTTTCTTCAAATTTCATGTCAACATGTATTACGGTGCTATCCCGGCGCCAGTCGATTTTGGTGACCTTCGCGCCATTCTCAAGGTCACAGTGAGAGATTGCTCATTTTGATATGATTTCACATTTTATGGCGTGGGCCAAAGACACGTTAGTGGCAAATACTTGTTTTTGAACAGTATATTTTCTGTAAACAATTTATTGTTGCCCTATAAATTTTGTCATTCAGATTAAGGCAAGTATTGGCGTATGTGAAAGCATCAAGTAAATATTGACATTTCATGACACTTGGCCTTTTTTTGACTCCTTGCTATAGCTTGTTGTATGTACCTATGTCAAAGAATTTGCGTGATTCACCTAGTAGTTTCAGTGGAGTCATGTAAGAAATAAACTGCTATTGCAGATTAAGTAAGAAGTGCCCAACTTAAACAACCTTTATCTCAAAATTACAAAGTGTCATAAAATGTCAATTTTTACTCGATGCGTTCACATATAGATTTGATAGAAATCCAAATTTCAAAAAAATTGAGATGATATGGAACATGCAAATAAAAAATAGAAATGATAATCATAATACGTACATGATACGTACACCCTTCAGCTGAAGGGGCATTGGTGTGTTTACCACTCTGTCACATCACCTTTCCCCATAAAGGTGGGTCAGTTCTCTCTGTAGTCTTGTTGTATGCGTCACAATACAATCATTTCACCACAATCACACATTTCACTGTTTATTTCAAAATCAGTAGTCAGTGTTTCCCTGCCCGACGGGAATGGGTGTTGTTCTCAGTTACATTTGTTTGTCTGTGTGTCTAGGCAAACAAATGTAAACTCTGTCAGTTTAGCAATAAAAAGTCTGATCTAACACTATGTTACAAAATTTGGACTTTATCTTGTTTCTGGACAGAAAGTGTCAATTCCCAATTGCTTATACCTAAAGTAAATGGAAAAGACTAATTTTTCTCTTCAAACTTTGCTTTTGGGACCTGGGTAATGAAATTTTCAAATGTATCAATTTTCCATAACATTAAAGGGAGATTCAGTGCTAACTTGCTAATGGGGAATTTTCTAGAGCTTACAAGAATTTTTAAGAACGTTATAGAATGTTGTAAAACTTTCAAGAAGTTTTGAAAATGTTTTACTAGATCATTCCATAGTTATACACACACACACACACACACATACACACATATACATATATATATATATATTATATATATATATATATATATATATATATACAGCACCTCATCACTCAACATCTCTGTTTAGTTCTAGCTGCCTAAGTGAAAACATAGATATATATATACATTTTTTTAGAGATGGTATCAACAAGCTGCAAGCATTCTCCAGATACATTCTGTAATGCAAATGGCCAATTTATCAAAACAAGGGCAAAAAAGTACTCTGTGACAGCATCTGCTAAAATGTATGAAGAATACAAGGTATATTTTGGCATTATGTCGGCGATCAACACAAACTTTGGGCACCTTATTTTACCCGTGAACACCAAAATATTTTTAACATCCTTTGAGGGGAGTATGTGGTGCCTAACACCACTTGGTCCAAGTTCACAATTATTATAATAGTTCCTAATTTCTCCTTAGGGTATGAGCAAAATGTACTGCAAAGACTTTGCCCAACATAGATGACAAATCCAGGAAATTCTATTTATAGTGTTTGTATTGTCCCCTTAATTTGCAGCTTTTTTTTGGCTGTAAATTCTTTTCTAATGTATTTCTCCTTACTGCTCTTATGTGGCTTTTCTGGGGCTATAAGCCCACCCGCATCACATTTTTTCAGATTAAAAGGATAATAAATTGCTTCGTTTTTTTTTTTTTTTTTGATGCGGCCTATAATTAAATATTCCTTTGACATTACACTCATCCCTGCCATCCTCTCATGTAATTCTCTTGTAAAAAAAAAAATAAATAAATAATAATAATCAAAGCAGAGAAATCAGTCTCCAGCCGGAGCACTTTGTCCTGGTCTCCAACATGTGATCAACACGCAAGTCCAGTAGCCTGACACAGCCTAATTTATATTCAGACCCTGAGCGTAAGGGCTGGTCCGGTGAAGGCTGGGTTACACAGGCTGGGGGACACAGGCCATCAGAAACCGTATGGTGCAGGTCATACTCCTCCCTCAGGGCTCAGAGTCTGTCCTCTGGGCTGCACTGGGGAGTCATACTCTGAATACAGAAGCCCAATAAACTGAGTGCATCCGCAGTTAACAGTGCAGTAATTCGGCAAACTTTATTGTTCAATATAACACATAAATACTCAGGTTCACAAATATTTGGACTGTGAAAGCTATCATCATTGTGGCTCAGTGCGGCACCATAGAGGATTTGAAATGAACTAATCAAGATGTGCTTGAAGGATAGACTCTCAGCTTCCATTTGAAGTTTTTGCCAAAAATTTGAAATGGGCCATGAAGGAATTGCAAGCATTTTCATCCTCTACCCTCCGATTTTAGGGGCTCAAAAATATTCGACCTGGCTGACTTTGAGATTTTTTCTTAACATTCTTTATTTTTATGAATGAATTAAATCACTGATTCGGTCGCACATAATGTTTTTGCTATTTCTCTGATTTTTTTTTTTTTTTTAACGATCCTCATAATGGCTGCTTCAGAGGCAGTGATACCTCAGTGGACATCATATTGAGAGTTAAAACCAGCTCATTCCCAATGCCTGTGCCACATCTTAAATGTACTCTAGACCTTTTATCTGCTTATTTTCTAATTTATTTTGAGGACACTATTGATACATCCCCATCCGTTACTGTTACTGCAGATCCTCCATGTAAATGCAATAACTATGACAGTTTTGATTTGAATCTTTTCAAATTTGTTATGGACTTTTAAAACCACTGTAGGAAGAACCCTGTCAATTTTGGTGTGTTTTCAATTAAATTCAGTGCTATTAATTAGCTAATAAATTTATGCTAATGCATTTTTGGCCAAAATCTCAATAATTATGCATTATGATGCACAGTTGACTTAATGGAGCATCAAGGATTGGGAATTTTGGAGAGTAACCCCTGGAGCTGACACTGTCCTCATCAATGTTATGCTTGAAAATTAAACAATTAAGTGTAACACATTCAGAAATGGGGGTTGTCAAGAGGGGGGAAAATACTTTTTCATGGCACAATAGGATAAGAATTTTTTTTTGCTCTGAATGATTTGTCCTTCATTTTGCACAGAGTCGTGCTAATTGTGCTTTATCTCTGTCTGATTAGAGCTAAGGTTTATATGCTTCACATCTAAATACAGACTACACTATGTCCGTGCCGCAGAGATGCCAAATGCTCCTCTGCCATTTGCACACAACATGCACTTGGAGGAAAATTTAACGCTGGCAGCAACAGGCAGTGACCCCTGATAGAAATAGATTGGTTTATCATAGTGATATCGAGCATTACCTCCGAGCGTGATCAGCAGGTGCTGGTTCCGTGTTACGTGTTTTCCGTTAAATGTGTTGAGCATACATGTACTATACTTAGAAAGTGATTTCAGTCTTTGCCAAAATGGAAGGGGAGGAGGGTGACTCTAATCTCGGTGTGGTAAAACAGAGTGGAGGAGAGCGAAAGATATGGGTTGTCTGAGTAAGGCGGATTTGTTTGATATCACGACGCTGGTATGATGCATTTTCCAGTTGAGGTGTTTACCTATTCAAAGCTTCTCGCCTGCTGAGAAACATTTGTGACGTCTTCGGTCAGAAACGTCTTGCTTGTGGTTAAATATTTGGTTCGCCTCATCTGTTTGATGCTGTCCTGAAATGACCTCCTTTGAGAATTTCCCATTTTTCTGTTGTGAAAAGGCATCAGCGTGGTGCCGTGTCACTTCCTTTGTTGTTGACGGGGGGAACAGCTCAAGTGCACATGCTGCTCTTCGGTCAGTGTGCTGCTGCCGTAACATGTGAGCATTCTCACGTACTTGCCTCCTGTGGACCGGTACCAGTGTGAAAGAATCCAGCTAAAGACACTGCTGGAGAAAAGGCTGAAAAACAGAATATTTCCAGAACTAAATTCAAAATATACGCACTCGCTCCTACTCACGGCTGCAATATCACAGAAACGGTACAATAAAAGTCCCAACATCACAAAACATTGGAAGTCTTGCCTTTACTGCACAATTTAAGGGTTGACTTTTTTGGGCCATTTCCTATTGCTTTCTTCTCTGTTTGGTGTGTTAAACCGAAACCTTAAATGAGGTATATGGTCTTTCCCATGTTGTCTCTTATTTCCAAAAGAGTATTGAAGACTCTTTGTCTCCAATGGTGGGAACCATGCAGTGTTGGAGGTGATATATTACCTCTTTAAATAGCTGTAATATTAATACTTTTAAGATTGGCGATGTAATATAACAAGTTACTGTTAAAATTTGGGTAATATTAAACTTATCATATTAAGTAATATATTGCTCTGCATTCAATGACCTTTATTATTTTTTATTTTTTTCTAATCAATTGTGGGGCTCCACCAAATCCACACCAGGTAACACTGCAAAGGTGAATCCTTTCCAGTTATTAAATAAAAGACATAACTGATTTTGGTTGGTTCCCCTGTTGGAAATTTGCTCCTTACTTTTATCAAAGGAAAAGGGGGAGAAGGTTGTAAATTTGCATTTCTGTCCGGGCAGAAACTCTTAATCAAAAACACTTAGAGGAGCTGCATGCTATCATTAAGTTACATAATGAAATTGCTTCTCAGTGCGCAGCTGCAGCTATGGTCATTCACTGTAATTGTTTTATTCGTGCCTGACAGCATTCATATTACAAAATACTGCACCTATCAAGCCTTTAGTTTGAGGTTCCACTGTTATTGATGTGTTGGTGGCTATGACCATATTCAAAGGAGAGTTTTTGCAGTTCCAACTAACCTCATGTCACCTTGTTTATTTTATTTTCCATTGGCTGAAAGGAAACTTGAAAGTTTCTCGTGCAAACATATTTGCACTCATTCCAGAAGGTAATATTGTTATATTATGTGTTCATTCTTAATTAGTAACAAATTATGTGTTTAAAGTATATCTCCAGCACTGGCAGCATGTCACAGTGTTTTGTGCCTGCTGATTGCTTACCATGTCATTGTGATTGTTTCCCATGGTGCATAATGGCGGTGCGTCAGGTTAGGGACTGAATGAGTTGATAGGTCTGTTTCATTGCCATTAGATTCATATCGAAATTTTATTAACTTTTTGTTCCCCATGTCAATGAATTACGAACACTAAGTCCTGCAGATAATGAGAAAAATCAGGACTTTGAATTGAGTTCACAAATTTTTTATATTTGAAAATTAAATTAGGGCAGGTTTTAGTGTTGGAATATTACTGCTACTTTGGGACGATTCCATTCTTTTATTCTGATTTGGCAGGAAAATACCCTGTTGCCCGTGTGTTGTTTGCTGTTTTCTTCTTCTGTGAAAAGGTGTCCCAGCTCACGGCCACTGCTTTGATGGATGAAGCCACGAAGGACAAGGTGTCAAATGACTGGCTGATACATTTTACAAACCTCCCACCGACTACTGGTGCTTTCTGTTGTGGGGGTGTGGAAATGTAAATGACTGCAGCCCTGTCCACCTCAGTGTTGCCGCTATATTTCAGAGGAAAGAAAAATTCCTGACTCACGCCGTTTCTGGTTTTGTTGCCCAGAAGGCAAAACAAAACTCTGCCGAACTCCTTGATGAAAAACTGCTGCAGACCTCAAAAGTTTGGCCGTACTTTCATACAGGAGGTATTCAGTAGAGACACAAATGACTTCTTGAGCGTTTGGGGCGCGTTTTTAACCAAAGTATTAACCATCAGTGCAGTGGAACACCCACGGCCCTCAATTAAGCCCTCCGTGCACTGACATCATATTTTGTTAAGGTGTCGACCAAAAACGGTAACTGTAAGGCGTTCACAACTGTGCTGATTGTTGGTGTTATAAAAAAAAAAAGGTACTAAAAGGTTTAGATTTCTAATTAGCAACGCCAAATTGCACAAAATGGAGAAAAAGAAATGGGGAATTGGTGGATTGTTCATGAACATAAAGTATGTACTTATAGGTCCTGAGACAGTAAGTGTATTTTATTATTTGCTGATTTCTTGCAAACAGTTTTGCACTGAGATGTAGTTCTGAATGCACAGGACAGTTATCGCAGCTGTTGGACTCAGGATCGTTCAACTCATCAATCTTAACATAGAAATTTCTGTCTGCCTACCGCTGAGGCTGAGAAATACTTAAAGAGAGGAACATCAATTCATCAAAATTACTTCATTGATCAAAACCAGTGCTATGGAAATTAGCCTGTGGCGGCGCTTTGGTGTGGAGTACCTCGTTAAAGGGGTAAACCACTGAGTTTAACAAGACTTGTGCATATGCGCATGAGGCACATTCTGGCTACACCTTTCCAGGGGGGTTCTCACTCAGCTGGTCAGGAGTTTTCATAGGATTATCTCCTGAAATGTGAAAGGGGGCTAATTGCAAATTCCTGCCGCTGCTAATGTCTCCAACCCTTGCTAAAAATGAATGATCCTGGCAGTCGTTTCCATTGAAAATGGTAATGTCTGAGGATGTTTATGGTATTCTCCATTCAGGAGTCAAGACACTATCAAAATATATAGACTCTTATAATCAATGTAGAAAATCAGTGAGTGAAACGCGTATCCTGTTTATTCAGCCTGAGCTGAATTGAGTCCTGAAAGTAAAATGCCCGTTCTCTTTTATTGTAAGATTGAATTGCTCATGAGTTCAAAGTTAACCAATGCTTTTATTTTATCAGCATGTAAATACCTGCTTACAGTACAGCCCTCTGATAAAATCTGCCAGGATGACTGCATTCTCAGTCAGGCTCTACTCCTGTTCTCTGTTTGGAGGAGCTCAGGTTACAGAGCCTAGTTTTCAGCTGATTTATAGGTAAGCGGTAAAATAAACAATGCACTTTTCTTGGACTGATACTTCTACTTCAGTCACGAATCTGTAATCTCAATTTGTTAACTGACACAGAATGAATCATAGTTACACCCCGGAAGGGTAAGTCTATCAGCAAATTAACCTGCATCGTTGCGCAGTAGTTCACCTGCCTGTTAAGGTGAACGAAGTTTAGCTCATCCATCGACTGATCGGGCTGGTTCACACTCTGACATTTATGGTGCATATGGTAATGTGAGGTGAGGTACGAATATTGCATAATTGGGCAATTAAAATTATTTTTCTAAATTTTGTAATAAATATTACTGTACAGCCATATGTTCTGCATTGCTGCATTATAGGCACACAGGAAGGCAGATGGCGGCTGTCATTCAAGTCGTTTATCAGCAAGCTGAGTTTTGAGTCGTCTGGAAATGAAATATCTCGGAACTGCATGTTGGTGGTGCTCCCATACCCATCAAGTTCTCATGCAAGGTGAACCCACATTTATCGCCAAAAACCGTAAAACTCTCTTGTAATGACATGCTACATTATGAAAGACTTTACAGTTACACAACATTCTGGGGATCAACCTGACCCGCCAGTCTGACATGTTCTTTTTATGAGGAGAAGGTGGGAGTGCAGTGTCTCTAACGTCTGTACCTGAAAGACTTATTCGCTTGTTTGCCTGTCGTGTTCAGTCCTGGCTGCTAATTCTTTTTTTTTTTTTTTGCATGTATAGCCTGCCTTGCTTGCTAGCCAAATATATAAAATAACGGGCCAATTTCAAACTTCATGAGTAAAATGAGAGAATTTCTTGTTCCAAGGGAAACGTATGGATTAGGCCATGGTGGCGCAGTGGATGGCGCTGTTGGCACACGGCAAGATCATGGGTCATGGGTTTGAGTCCAGCCCGAGGCCTTTCTGAGTGGAGTTTGCATGTTCTCCTCATATTTTGGTTTCCGCAGTTCAAAGGCATGCATGCCAGGATTATTGGCAGCTCTAAATTGCTCATTGGAATGAGTGTGAGAGCAAATGGTGTGTGATTTGTGTGTGCACCCTGTGATGGATTGGCGTGCTGTCCAGGCTGGGTGCCTGCCTTTCACCCACAGTCAGCTGGGATGGGCTCCAGCTCCCCTGCTACCACGATGAGGAAAAAATGGTATAGATAATGGATGGATGGACTATTGCTAAGGGTAACCAAAGTCAGTTACTTGACAAAAGTTCCCCTCTCTAATCTATCGACCTCCTTACATTATTTGAAGCATTCCTCACCCACCCACCCACCCACCGACTGAGGTCCAGAGAGGGTGAAATTGGCCTTGCCAGCGTCTTCTATCGTATGATATTCATTGTTATTCAAGCCTTGTAATCACTCGCATACATCGCTCAACCTTCACATCAGTCAATATCACAAAGAGATTTTCCGTGAATCACAACACATTATATATAGTCGCCACTGAAGAATGAACCAGGCCTTTTCTCGATGAATAACATGAAAAAAAGTCATTAAACAGTAAGCTTTTACAGAACTGAGCATCTGCCCACTTTATTCAGTAACTCTGGCATTTTGCCCCAAACAGTGATGTATACACACTTATGGCCCACAGATTATTATTTATTATTTATTTGATACTGAAACTTCAGAATTACCTATCAGTGACTGATGCATATGTGCTTTTTTCTCCACTTTGCCTGGGTGTGGCCTTGACTTTGTCAATGATGTGCAAATCTGAGATTTACGTCCCTCAAATGGTTTGTCTGTCAGCATGACAGATGCATGCACGCCATAAATTGATATGTGTAGATTGCCAGTGACTAAAAGTGTTTTTGGACCTGTTTGAAATATTGTCAAATAAAGTGAAGGTTCAACAGAAGACAAATTTCACAATGAAGTAAAAGATGCTCAGAGGAATGCTAATCAAGCACACAGCACCAGTCAACAAAATACACATTAGCCCTCGCCTGCTTCAAGAAAGAATAGTAATCAAACTTCAACTAGAAAGTACTCCGAGAGTACATACCTTCACCAATTCATTTGGAGCATTAATACTATCGAGTGGACTGTAAGATGTATGGTATTTTTTCCAGCGTTGCAATCCTGCAATGGTGAAGAATCCTTTAAAAATATTTTGTATTCAGCTGGTGATTCGGATCACCACCAAAATCTAATGGGTTGTTCCTTCTACTAAGGCCCACAATTCCACAAAATGTCATTGAAATTGATAGTTGAGAGATATTGTCTGGACAAAGAATCAGACAGACAAACATGGGTGAATATACACTCAAACCATTCAACATTCTATAAAAGTAAAGAGGACAATGGGAAGATTTCTTTGAAGACTGGCCGCGTAGGTATCACTGAGACATTAATATCTGTTTAAAACCCTTTCTTCTCCGAGTCTTAATTCCTAAACAATTCTGTCATTGAATTTCCAAATGTCTAGCTTCACTTGAATAATTTTCAAAAATCTGTGCTATACAGATCCTGAGTTCTAAAGCTTAAAGAGGCTCAAGCACAACAGGAAAAATTGGCAAGCTTTTGTATTCTGCGCAAAGGGGTTAAAGATGGTTAATGTGTCGTGTTCTTTTTAGAGTATATATGAAATTCAGTAACTGTATAAACCATGACAATACGCTAAATACATTGTGAGTTTTTGAGCCCAAAACATAGTAAAACTGCCCCCAATTGAAAAAGGAGCCCATGGTCTACTTTGAGTTCAGTCACACTGTACTGGGATTAATATTTCCGTGGTTCCTGTAGTGTGATCGTTATTTCAACAGCATGATGAATGGATCGGTTGCTAGTGTCAAAAGTGGGCTGTATGACATGATAATGGGGGAGAAATGATGAACACCACAGTAAACAGAAGTCTCCCAGCCATTCTGGCCTGCGAGTTTAAAAAGACGGCAAGAGTTTACACGTGTGTGTCAGTCGTCGTGCTCAATCATATCACCTTGGCAGTGGTTACTGGTTGCTAACTGGACAGATCAAAAGGACTATTAATGGGCTATTTTATGGGCAGCGTCACAAAGGGACGAGGATGATGTTAGTTTCATGCGCAAATTATCAATCTGCACATGCTCCATTTCTTCCTCTTTTAATTTCCAGATGATGCATGCTGTCACATTCTAATGGGATAATGGAAGATGCGTCACAGCTGCTCTGAATGACTGGTAAACTACCAGTTTCCATGTTGCTGATCAACAGCTGATCCAAGAAGCCCTGTAATCAAGTGATGATTTTAAGGCCACGGTCCCACTTAAAACAGCACGTGGATTATAAGAAGGCTCGCTCGCTGTAATTGGCATCCTTCTATAGCAGGAAGCCGATTAGAATCCACAAGCTTCCTGCTGTGGGAACGAGACCAAAAAAAAGAGCAAGCATTGAAATAAAGAAAATATTCTCTGTCAGCAATGAGCGAGCATCCTAAATGACTGCCGCAGTGTTTTCTAGTTTCTCTAAAATGTGGTATGTTCCTGTAAGATAAAGTGTAAATAAAATTTTTGACAGACTCTTAATTCTTCAAAAAAAAGTGATGCTGGACCCAAGATTGCTCATTGCTTTTCCACTGAAGTCTCCCTAAGCCTTGTGCTGGTGTTGCGATGAAAATTATTGTGACTGGATCCAAGTCATTTAACCTCTTAAACTCCAGACTCACCGCAGCAAAATACCTACAACGCCGCGCTAATTAAGTAGCAATATAGTCATATTACACATCAAATGAAACAGGAGAGCCTCTGCTACAAGCACATGTAAGTCATTTTTACATACACCAAGCACAACTCAAACGGCAAGCATATTAATGTTCAAATATCAAAATCCGAGTAGCGTCAGAAAATCAACCCTCTCTCCACATTTCCATGTCTCCCTCTCTGATACTTCATGCTACACAAACTGAGATATACTCTATTCATTTTGGGTATGTCATTTTCAAACAGAAACCTAAAAAAGAGGCTGGGGCTTAAGAGGTTAATTAAAGTTCCTTTCAGCAGTGGTTTTCTGAATCAGTCTTGGGGGACCTCGGTATATGTTGCTTTTTATTATTATTATTATTATTATTATTATTATTATTATTAATATTATTAATATTATTTTTATAACCACAATGTCAATCCCAGCTGTTCATTTTACTTATCTTGATGTTTTGAAAGATCATTTACCCTAAAATCTCGCTATCACACAGTATTCCAAGTGGCAACATTGAAAATGACTGCATATTACCTGGACAAATTTTAGACTTTAGATTTTAGATCTGTTGAAGTTTCTGAAATCAGGTGTTGACATTCTTTGAAAAGAATTTTTTTTTTGGACTCATTGAAAAAAATCATCTTCGCCCATTAAAAATCAGTTCATTCTTTCATTTCATCTGTCACAATATTTCCCTCTTTATGCAATAAAAAGTTAGTCTTATAAGTTAGTCTTATTAAAGTGAAATATTGATATGAAGCTCTTCAGGGCATGGAGTGCCATTTCTGAAATAACGTGGCCTTAAAATGGTAAATAATTCCTATGGTGCAGTTGAGAAAAATGTACTCCTCATTAACATTCTGAGGTTGGGATTGTGGTTGGAATGAAAACCAGCATACACAGCCGTCTCATAGGACCGAGTTTGAGAACCACAGCCCTGCAGTGCTCGGGTTGATGAGGAATGAAACCGCATCTCGTATGATAAACCAGGCCGTAGCCTGAGGCTGTGTGATAATGCATCGAGTTACTGAGGGAGAGGCGAGAGGCTGGGGGAGGGGTGAGGGAGTGAGAGAGAGAGGGAGAGCGAGGGGAAGAGAGCGAGGGAGAAAGAGAGAGGGGGGAGAGGGAGGGAGTGAGAGAGAGGACTCCTTCCAATCACTCATTTTTCACAATTTTCTTCAATTCTCTCCCTTTCTTGTGCCCAACACTCACATATGTCAAGGTTCACCGTCAGAAAAGGCATCCCAGTCTGTTAAATCAGTTAGAAACAATGCAAGTGCTTTTCTGAGCATATCATGACTAAGGAAACGCACGATCATTATTTGCGGGAGCATTT